>VZTE01005521.1:18855-30351 GCA_013397775.1 Eulacestoma nigropectus | reverse complement strand
TTTTTTTTTTTTGGTTTTTTTTGGTAGCAACAAGGAATTGTGTCTCTTTTTCCTGTCATGATCTGTTCAAGACATTTTTTTTGTTGGTTCTCCTACTATAATTTCTAGAGCAATAAGCTAGTGCAGCCCCCTACTATGGTTTGAGCTCATTCAACTCCATCTTGTACTCTCGCTAAATTTCTGTGTTCCCATGGCAGATTTCCTAGGCCATTTTTCAATTCTCATGCTATTCCAAAATATGTTTCACCTGCCTCACAACAGTGGTATGAGATGATGAGATGCCTTTAGTTTCCCTGTCTTGATGGAGGATACACCTAAGACACACTGTAAAAAGACTGCCTTTTTCTTATCTACACTGAGTGCTTTTTCATTCACATAATTGAAACCTGTTGGCTTTTGTACCAGTGGCCAACTTAAAAATATTAAATGTGCCATCTGCTTTCAGGCTGATAGCACGTTCATCTTCCGTAGCAGAGCTGTCCCCTGGCCCTGTGTCTGTGCTGGCAGGTACAAACTTGGCAAGTGGCACCATTCCCAGTCTGGCCTTGGCCTGGCCTGTGCCTGTGTTTGCACCTGCAGTCTGAACGCCTGCCTGGAGGGCTGTCCTCACTCCCCTCTGTCCTCTGTATTCCTTAAGGACTCTTGTCATATCCTTGGTGGCACAGTCATGTCTACTCTTCATGGCTTTCACTCAGGCTGCAGGACAAGTGTCTGTCAAACTGGAATAGCATATAAAGACTTACTGTGAGGTCCTTTTGTTCTTTCTCTATGAGTTCTTTTCCTAGATCTGAGTCACCGGCTCATCCCAACACACACTGGGGCTTGCTGCTCAGCTTAGCTGAGGATCGCTCTTCTGCTTCCTTATGCTTTTTGTTTATTTAGAGCTTTGTTTATTAGAGCTTGTTGTTGTTTCATTTTTGTGCAGTATGCAATACTCAGATGGCTGCAATCCCACTGCCTAATTAACAGCAAAACATCACGAACATTGCAGTGCTTCTGAATCAACTATTTCTCTGCATTGTTTTGTCATGTGACTGGCTTCTCCTTGCAGACACCCACCACTTGCAGGTAGAGGGTGAACATCACTCAGTTAAGGGCCTTACGAGCTTAGGGGATAGTGGGAGACATTAGAGAGGTATGTAAACACCCTCAAGATGTAAACTCAAAGTAATTTTCTCATTTTCTGAAAGCTGCAGCTTCTATGAAGCTTCAGAATCTCTGTTCTCCCAGGCAGAAGACAAAAAATTACATTTTTTACACTGAGCACCATGTGCTGTATTCAGTGATAGCGTGCAGGGCTTAAAATGTCTTGCAAGAGGTCTGTTGCACTGTCTAAAACCACTTGGTTGTGTGTAACAAAAACTTCCCTGCACCCTTACTAGACTTCAAGAGTCTGGGAAACTTCTTCCTTTAAGACTGAGCCCTCTCTTCTACAACTATGGAGAAGGACAAGAAAGGTACACACAGTACTTGTAATACCCATGTTATATGAATTCATCCTGCCTCAGAAGGGTAAAATATTGTAAGTGAGAAGAGAGCAAAGATGCTTGTTCTTGGCTTTTAAGTTGATATTTGCCCTTTTTGCATGTTTGCAGGATCGCCATCTACATAATTGAATTGGCAAATGCATAAAGCTGTAGTCAAAGCCTTTGTTTTGTATTGCACAATAAGATATTGTATTTCATTTCTCCTGTAAGATGCTTTATACTATTCCAGAGTGTCTTAGCCAGCTTCTTCTGGCTCCAAGCAAATAGTTCTAATAACTGCGATTGACCAAAAGGATGTTGTCTTCTTCTGTAGTTTAGGCATGAGGTATGATAGATCACTTTGTTACTGTCAAACAATGGATTTTTTCACTCCATTGGCAACATGTTTAATTCTGGATCTTGTTATTCTGCTCTGCCTCTGCTGCCATTCACCAGGACAGAAAGAGGAGAGGGAAGAGGAATTTTGCCTTTGAATGTTCTGCTGAAGTCACTCATTCTTATTGAGAGGCAAAAAATGTTTTGTCCTATTTGGAAATTAACTCTGAAAATTGACTGACACATTGCTGGAAGAATAAATAGTAAAATACAGGGTTGCTTGTCTATATCTGACAATGTGGATTTCTTGTGAAAAAATGAAGTACTGGATAGCACCCAAATGTAAAAACTTATGCTGGCTAAAAACTGAAGTGTTCTTAAAATCAGCTTCATCTGATTTTGGCTGTAGGCTGAAAGGGCTAGAAGTTGAGTCTCATGCAGACAATCACTTGGTGAGATTGCAACCCCTCACCTTTCTAGTGAAACCATCCTGTTCGATTAGGGCTTGATTATCTTTTCAAATCAGTTTTATGTGAGGAAAATACCACTGATTTCATCCAATGGTTCACCCTGGGGAATGTCCTGATTCTCCTCTTTTTCCTTCTCCCACTGGCAGGTTTTATGTGAGCAGCTTTTAGAAGGGCCCATGCTGAGAGTCCCTGCAGCGTGTAATTCACAGGCCTGGAGGGTTTTGTCAGTAGGTCCTGCTTTCCCTAAATACCTGTTGCACAGTGTCATTCTGGGAGCAAAATGTCGATGGCTGATCCCTCTGCTCCACACAGCCCTGCCATGCCAGGGGCCTGGGGCTGCGTCAGGCAGCGCCAGACCCTCACTGCAGAGCTGTCACTGCTGTCACTGGGATCCCTCCTTCTCATTCAGGGGCTTGTTCATTTGCATTCTGCCTGAAATGTCCTGAGCAATGTCTTTGGGAACATGGGACTTGGGAGGGTCGTGGCTTTTCACTTGAGTGCAAGAGGTTTGTTTTTTGGGGTGTGTCTCCTCTGTGGCTAAAGATGCGATGGCAGCTGTGGGGATGGAGCAGAGCTGCACTAAACTGTCTGTGGGTGATGATCGGGGTGTATTCCAGGGCACACAGGGAGCACTAAGATTTTGCTAATGTAGGATTCTGTTAGACCCTCATCTGAGGCTCTTGCACCTTGTCGACTTCTGTGCTGTCACAGCTACAATGTGATACATGCCTGTGTTGGCTGGATGTGCTCCTGGTCCTGGGAGAAATGCAGCACCTCAGGCCATCAGAACTCCCACCTGGAGATGTGGGCTCTTAGAGCAGCGATGTGGGTGCTCACCTGCCCTGGGTGAGCAGGGCAGCACCCAGTACCTTTGGATAGGCTGCTGATTATCAAAATCCTACTGTCAAGAAGGCTGAATAAGATTTTAAGACAGGTTAGATCTAATTCATTTTATTTGGAAGTAATGCAATGCTGCCTTTTGGTAGCAATAGTCAGTTTCATGTAACTGTTTGGGAAGGATGGACTTGTCCTGATGGCAGATGTCACCAATTCCAGGGGCACCTGGACTCCAAAGCCAGGCTTGGACTGCATCCCTCAAGTTGCTGAAAAAGTCTCCGAACCAAACGTATCCCACAAAGGCAGTGCTTGAAGGTGAATTTTCCAGTTCTGGCCTATTGCAATCAAATTTTGTAGTAAGTCCAGAGCAGAAGTTGCTATATATTTTTTCAGATTCTGCTCAGACTGTGTGGTTAGACTTCAGTGTGTCACTTTTCTAAATGGGAAGTCTACGATTCCACAGATTTTGGCTGTGTAAGCCACCTCCGGCTCTGTGCAACAGGATGGTGGGCTCTCTTTGGTATGTTGATATGCACATATGGTGCATAGACAGTTGGTGACTTCTAAAGGAATGACCTTCAGGACTGACATTCTTCTGTATTTTCATGTTTTTGTCATGCTGTGGTGGATTTGTTCATTCCTCTTTCATCTCCTCTGAGTGAAAAACTCTGCAGTCTTCCAGACAGCGTCTCTCTCTCTCTTTCTCTCACTCACTCAGACCATCTGTTCCCAGATTACAGATTTCTCTGCATGAGTACCAGGTAACAGACGTGACTTTGCCCAATAACTACAGCAAAAAAGGCTTTCAAACACTCTCCACAATCTGTGAACATATGATCAGTCTAGGATAACATGTCGTGCGAAACACACACCAGAGACATTTATATGCAGTAACAGAATGAACCCTGAAATCAGGTACTTGGCAACCCCAAACCTGACGTTTCCTCTGCATGTTTGAAAAGAGGCCTCTGTGCCCACAAGAAAGTCTCTGTTCCTGTCCTGGTGCCTTTTTCTTAGGGAGTGGAAGAATAAAATCCTTCTCTCAGGTTTTGCTTAAAGGGAAGCTGGTAATATCTCACTGCCTCATGTCAGTCCTTGAGGGCTGGTGTGGGAACGAGGTCTCTGTTCTCTACTGGCAGCTCCATAATGAGCATTTGTCGAGTGATGGGAGACATCAGAAAGGACATTTTATCCATCTTTTATCATCTTGACTGGATTCTTGCTCATTTTGGGAGTAGGATATAGAGACAGACTGATATCCTATACACAAGTGTGTGTATGTAATAAATCTTCAATTGTGTATATCTAAGCTGTTTTATCTTGTCCCATTGTCGCATCAGCCCTCAAAGGACCATAATGAGACTGAATATTAAAGCAGGTTTTTTTTACTTGAGGGAGTTGCTGCTCACTCACTCAATGGCCATTGAGCACTTGCCTGAACCCTGTACTGCTTTTTAAAAATTTATTTTCTGTAATGGTTGAAAAGTTAGGGAGCTGACTTGAAGCTGAGGAACCATGTGTGGGTACCAAAGATAGATAAATTACAAAGCAATGGTTTGTTGAGCTATCACATGATCCATGGGCCAAGGTTAGTCTTTATTTCTGCTGCAGGGTATGTACTGCAACGTTTTCCAACAAACTGGTAATATATTTATTTTTTGATAAGTAGATGCGTATGTTAAATGTCTCATGTTAGTCTTGTCTACTCCAGTGACTTGAAATAAGAAGATCCTAGACAAATTAGTACCCAAGAGAAACTGCTACAGAAGTTGGAAGGGAATTTGCTAGTAAATATTCCTTTTAAATGTCTTTTACAATATTATTTACTATCCCTTGTATTTCTGATGAGAAAAATAATTGGTCATCTGCTACATAGCACTACATGAAAAAATAATTTCAGCAACTCAAGACCTGAGTGCAAAGATTTTTCACAAAAGCGAGAGAACCTCAATACATTGTATCTATATGCACTAGCAGCTACAGAAACAAAACTATAAAATAATGTTCAGAGAGTTGGGATGCACTTATGTATTCATTTATTATTAACCTGCCTCATGTGGCCCTGCCTTGTTTCCCCAGAGCCAACATCCACTGTCATGGTTACAATATGAAAAACAAGAGTGGTAGAACAGTATTTTGGGAGTTCTCAGTGTTGGAAAAAGAATGGTTCCTCCTAAACGTGGTGCAAACACAGAGCACAGAGATGCTGTGAGTGTCTGATGGGTATGATCCAGGACAAAAGACAGTGAGTGTGTACAATTTGCAGGCTATTGTACATAGTGTGAGCTATTGCTGTGTGTTTAACTGGGACCCCATGCTTGCTGCTCTATGCTTAATTAAGGGGCGTGCTGCTGTTGGGATGAGCATGCATGTCTTCTGAATATACAAATGAATATACTCATTTAACAGACACGATCATTTACTGTGCTGCTTTGTGTCTCAAATACACAAATCTAATGAGGCATTGTTGGTGTAAAGGCTTTACTTTATATTCCATAGCACAGGTGACTTTTATCGTATAGTTCATAAGTTACCAGCAAGCTCCCAGTTAAGATATGATCTTGGTCTGATGCTTGAGAGACACTTGCCACACTGAAACAGTTCCTTTTGTGTTTTTACCTTGTTTGCTGAGCAGTAGTTTTTGTGCTAACAGCTCCTATTGGGTCCTAAAGAGGATTTCAAACGTGTAGGAGAGCAGTAGGAGATGCAGTAGGGTGATTAAGTGGAGGTTGACCTCACATTTCCTCATGCTGTTATAACATTTTAGCCAGTCAGTACTGCTTGGGCTTCACTGAGAAATTGGAAAGGGTCTTCTCCGAGCTGGGGCAGAGGCCCTGGTCTGTGTTTGCGGGGCTGTGTGATGACATAGAGTGCATTGGGTGTGCCGGGCTGAGCTCAGGACGCGGTAGTGCCCTGTGTCTCCCTGGGGTACACCAAAGGAAGGGCTTTCTCCACTTCCCTCTCTTCAAAGCAGGGATCATTTTCCCAGGGAATTTGGAATTGTTTCTTGAGCCTAGGGATAACAGTGCACAGTGCGGTGTGCTTCTGGTACACAGCACAGCAAAACTTGTATATCCCAGCTTTTGGCAGAGGCAATTTTCTTGTGCAATCAGAGCAGCAAACAGTTGCTGAGCACACAGACACACTCAAATATTTGAGAGTGAAATGTAGTTGTAGACTAATACAAATGAGAAGATTTTGACTGTAAACAAATCATACATTGCTATTCTTTCTTGGAAGATTAGCTCCCAATTTGGAAGAAATTTCCATTTATCCAAGGCACCCTCTTCTCTCTGCTTTGGAGAAAACAGGAAAAGCAGTTATTTAAGCTATGGAATGGTAATATCTTTGTCAGAAGAACTGCTATGTTTTGAAAATCAAACTGATCTGGGTGCGATTACCTCTGTGAAGAGATTTATGTTTTCAGCATTAGGCAGAAGGTGTTAAATAAATGCTGACTCAGGCTTCTGCCTTTTTTCTCTAATTTCCCCACATCTTAATACTTTACTTTAGGCAGCTGCTTCTGAAACTTGGAACTAAATCTTCATTTTAATGTTCTTTTTTGTGCTTCTTTCACTGCTTCATCCACATCTTTCTGCTTTAATGCTACAGTAGTGTGTGGGAGTATTAGTTACAGTGATTAAAAAAAAAAAAAATACAGCAAGAATGAATTAATCTACAAGCCAGACACCTTCATTAAGCAAAGTAGGGAAAATAATATTTATAATTAGCAAGACTTCTGCTTACTGTATGCTTTAATGTAATATATTAGCCATCTCATTATTTTAAAATATTAATTGCCTTGAAATTGTTAGCTACTGTTGTTAATAGCCAATTAGGGCTACTCTTAAAAGGGAGCTATTTACTGATAATAATTAAATCTTAGAAAATTGGGGTACTTAGCCACATTTGCTTTCATACTTTTTGTTTATTCTTTTTCAGAATCCATAATTCATGTTTCCCCCTTAAAACAGAAGAGCAAAAAGAGACAAACCAATGTTCTATAAATGGTATTTGCATTGGCTAAAAAAAGAGCAAAAGACCTTTTATTTTTTATCCTTTTTTGATAATATGAGTGTCCAAATACTCAGTAAAAAATGTGGTGGAGTGGAAGGCCATCTGTTTACTGCTCTTTGCATTGTACCTGTGCTCCACAGCAACATGATTGATACCAGCACAGCCTCTGGCTTATTCCTGGCAGTATTTTTTCATTTAATGTTAACGTTCTCAGAGCAGAGATAAAATTCCTGTTCACCAAGCTCCAGTTCTGCAAAATCTGTTCTCCTGTTTCACTCAAAACCTTTGCATCCATTTCCTTCTGTGTTATTATAAATTATGTTATGTATTATAATAATAAATCATGTTATATATTATGTTATTAGATACAGTTCATTGCATGGTGGGTGGGGGGAAGGGCTAGAAAAAGCTAATTTTTTTTTTTTTTGGCATTTACTTCTCCATAGAGAAAGGGATATAGAGAAATGCCCAACTGTGACTGAAAGCTCTGGCAGCTATGAAGACTGTAGATTGTTTTCTTTTCTCCTGTCATAGCTAGACATTTACAGAACCTACAGAGAGGACAGTGGCAAATATTCCTTGAATAACAGAAATACGGGTTGTTCTGTCATTTTTCCCTTGCTGATGTGCTTGTCCTGAGTAGTGGGATGTGACATCTCCCTGAAACAAGGACATGATGGATACAGAAAATTCAGCACTTCCCTAGTCCTCCATGTCTGTGTGATCCTAATTTAGTATCTCCTATCAATAACTGATCTGGCCAAGATTTCTAAGGAAACTTAGAGAGTTAGGGGCTGCTAATGAGCTTCTAACCCTCTTTAGGTCCTTTTCAGCCCCCTCGCTCTCCTTTCCAGTGGCAATCACTGTCACACAGTCAGCAGTAGCTCTCAGGGTCCCCGTGACAATTCTTACAGGTCTCCAGCAAACAAATCAGACTCAGAAGAAACCCACCAGCAGCTGGTACTTTAGTGGCCCAGTCTTGCCTTGGTTGAAATAAGCCAAATCTGTTAAATAAGCAGAGATGCTTCCACTTACATTTAGTCTGGTTGTGATCTATCAACTGTTATCTGATTATGACTAAAATGAAAAGGAAAACTCTTCATACCAGGGCAGACTTCGAAGGAATGTGAACCGTGCTTTACAAATCTATGAGACGTCTTTGAAGAGATCAATAAGGAAGTGAATAAGGGTGAGCTGCTTGTTATACTTGTATTTCTGAAAGGCTTTTCATGAAGTCTTATGCCAAAGACTTTTAAGGGAAACCTAGAAAATAGGTAATGGACCTCAGTAATGGAGTTCTGCATAACCTGTGCTGGAGTCTGTCCTGGTAAACACACCATAAACTGCTGGGACAAGCACATGAACAGAGAGATGCGAGAGTTTGAGGATGATAGGAAATCAGCTATTCAGGGTAGTGAATGTGAAGGCCACCTATCAGGAAGCACAGAAGTACCTCAGGAGATTGTTTGGGCAAATGAAATTTCATATGCACAAATCTAAACTGATGCATATGGGAAAAAGCAATCCTAAATTCGCATACAAAATTATAGACTCTGATCTGACCCTTACGACTCAGGGTCACAATCCTGGGATTATAATAGTTTGTTCCATGAAAACATTGTCTCAGTGCTGTGAGGCAGCCAAAATGTCAACCAAGTGTTAAGTGACGAGAGAGCAGCTCTATGAATCAGTGTTCACCCACGTGCTAAAGAGTGCACATAATTCCAGGCCTTTCACCTCAAACGGAATGTAATTCAACTGGGACATGCTCACAGAAGTCCGAGAAGGGTGGAATTACTTCCACAGCAGGAATGATCTGTGTATGCTTGGGCTGTTCAGTTTAAAACTGCGACAGACCAACAAACTGATGAGAAGAATGGGCAAAGCTGGGTCTTTGCTCTCTTTTCCAATGCTGAAGTTGAGGACTGTCGAATGAAGGTTGTAGGAGCCAAGTTCAGAAGAAACCAAATGGAGTTCATGCAGTAGATGTGTAACTTTTTCCAAAGGACGTGGAGGCTGCTCTAAGTTTACATGGATTCAAGGAGAGACTGCACAACCCTCTGGATGAGAAATTACGTAAGAACTATTACATTGCAGAAACTGAAACCACTCAGAAAATCCCTGCAGCTAAAAATAGTTGTTCTGTGGGAGAACCTGTGGGAACTGCCATACATACATGCCCTCTTCCTGCTTTTCCCAGCTCAGCTCCCTGGAAACCCTGCTGGAGTCTAACTCTGGGCTCAGTGGACATTTGATGTGATCCACTGTGGCTCTCAATATTCTAACACTGGTCTTGTGCCTTGGTGGTGTCAGAAGAGGGCTGGGCTGTGTACAAACGGCTGGGGTAGTGAGACACTTTTCTCTCTGCCATTATTGCATGCTGCGATAGATATCTGTTGTTTAGCCAGCAGATGATTACCTGGTCTTTTACTGACCAAACCTGCCTTGCCAGAAAAAGCACAATTTTAAACTATGCTCTAAAAATGAGACACCTCTGCTATACTGGGCAAAGCTGCAGCAAGTAGCTGTAACAGTTGACAGACCTGTGAGACCCAGAATCTTACATACCCCCGGACAAATAAAAGAACCTTTCATATTGCCCATGAGGAAAATCTGTCAGAAACTGTGATAGTATTTCCTTCATTGTGAGTTTATTTCTTGTAGCTACTAGGTAGACCAAAGCAGGACAGAAATCTGGCTTTTGCAGAAATGGTGTTACAAAATAAGTTGCATAAAGCCATAGGAAGATCAGCTCTGATTGCTCATTGCTAATTTATAGCAATACACTGCTATAGCAGAATGAAAATGTACTTTAGTAAGCTTGTACTTTTAAAGCACAAATCCAAAGGAAGGACAGAGTGTAAACTGTGCTGCTGGTGCTGGGAACTGTGCAGGCAGTGATGGGAGCAGTGTTGCTCTTGGGGCTCAGAGAAACCAGCCCAGATGTGGCTGTGCATTAGCAGCAAATTAAAACTCAGCATCACTGGTCCAGCTGCTT
The DNA here is from genome assembly GCA_013397775.1 of Eulacestoma nigropectus. NCBI lineage: Eukaryota > Metazoa > Chordata > Aves > Passeriformes > Eulacestoma > Eulacestoma nigropectus. Next base: position 20,227 of record VZTE01005521.1, on the reverse strand, counting down.
GGACACACAAGCTCTCATGGCCGAGTGTGGTTTTAAGATCAAAGTTTCTCTCTTCTCCACTGTATTTTGAGTCCTTCTCAGTTGCTCCAGAGAGAAAATACAAGAACAGACACCTTCTCATGCTTCCAAAGGCATACCTTCTTTTCCTGACACTTAAGACTGGTTAAGTCCATGTCCAAGTGTGCTATTTATTACCTAAGTGGCTTTTAAGCCTGTTACCAGGCTTAAAATGACAAATGATCTTCTTGGCACCTAGTGCCTTATTACAAAATGTTTTTGTCTGTGAACAAAGCAAGCAGGTTTCAAGTTAGCATCAAAGACGCATGATTTCGAGATACCAAACAGTTTTTTCATGGTCCTGCTGATGCAATGGATCACATTTAGCCTGTGGAAAGATTAATATAGATATCACGTGACATCTTCTCTGTGAGTCTGTGACCACTACTGAAGCACAGTGCTTTGTTGTGTCATCCCTCACCCATTTGTCAACCATACCTAATTGATTAGGCTACTGTAACGTTTTTATTCTGCACATGAAGTTCCCTCCTCAGCAATCTCTCCCTCCCAAAATGTACATTCATCATTAATTACAAAATCAATGGGAGAGATGGTCTGGACATATAGCTTCCCTCTTCAGATTAACATAACCTCTTAATCCATTACATGGAATGAATAATACAGTTGCTGCCACCATGAAAAGGGGCAGGTCACCTGCTGTAAATTTCTTAACAAAATGTGGTGTCATGAGCCTTTTCATTTGCTGAGTGTTTACTGTGTGTTTGGAGGAGTCCATCTTCTTTCTGAGCCTCTCTCTTGGCAAAGAAACAATCATAAATTTAGACAAATAAATGCTTAAATGTTGAAAGACTGAGAAGTTCCTTCTGAAGGCTCCAGTGCTTAAAGTGAATCCTGCAGAGTGCTGAGACTGCAGCTATGAATAAGATATTAAAAAAAGATGGAAGGATCAAAACATTTGGTCCCTGTAAACCCAGTGATGTTTCTTGCATGAGAAAGGTGGTGGGAATTTAGGCCACAGTATGCATACTTTCCTGTGTTTTAGCATACTAAAACTTTGAAATCTCCCAGATTTTTTTTTCCTTCTGTACCATATTAGGATTAGAGTCTTCCTTTTTTCTCAAAGAAAATATGCTTTCAGTCACATTTTCCAAAATAGCCTCTGTGGTCTTTTAGTAGCTACCCACTTACAACTTTAAAAGTCATGTCAATTATGAAATAGATGCAACATTTCCTGTAAGAGTCAAGAATGTAACTGACATTAAATAAGTATTCCTTTAATAGAAGGATAGAAGAATAACACCCTTTTTTTTTTTTTTTTTAAGTTGAAAGTCAAGGATCAGATTTTGATATACTC
>VZTE01005521.1:0-18831 GCA_013397775.1 Eulacestoma nigropectus | reverse complement strand
GGATAAAAAAAACACCCTTTTTTTTTTTTTTTTTGAAGTTGACAGTCAAGGATCAGATTCTGATATCATCCTCCCTGTTGTACCTTACTCCAGGAGCTTCACTAAAATTAATCGGACACCTTGGGGAATAAGGAGGTGGACAACAGCAGTAATGTTTAGACCCCTCTTGTTGTTGCCAGGACACTGGAATCTTTATGCTGAATAAAACCTACCACAAGATATACATATATATGAAGCATGTATATCTTAAATTATAAGATAGGAAAGATGATTTAGCCATTTAAGTGAAGGGAGTGTATGCTTGCAATTCCCATAAACATTAACAGGGATTTTACTGGAGTTTTAGGGAGAGTAAAATATCATTCCAAATAAATTAACTGCAAGAGACCCATTCACCTCAGCAGGATTTGGACCAAGTTTCAAGTGATGTAGTGACTTTAATGGACTTTATTCTAGGGATTATAAAATCATGCCTTGTAATGTTTAAATTGGGGTTATAAAACAAAAGGTATGAACTGAACTGAAGTATTATTAGAAAATTGTCATCTGTAATAAATAAATTAGGTACAATACCTGAAGCAAGGCTAATACTAGTATTTACAACAAAATTCAAGCCAGACTATGAATAAGAGTATTGATAATTGTCTTCCTTGTTGTTAAATGTTAATATAATTATCTATGTGTTAGAGGTCAATGGAATATACAGATGGTTACAAACACGCCTTAAACCAGACATGTCTTTATCTAGTTTGGTATGAACAGAAATTTATGATCTGATTTTATTAGCACTTCTGGATTGTCCTTTGAACTAATTTTGCAATACTCCCAATGTGATTGCCATCCATGGTTTTATTTAGATCTCAGTGAGGAAAATTACTGCAATCTCTTGCTCTTCAAATGTACATTCTGAGTCAGATATTCCTTTCCAGAAAACTTTCCAATAGGATTCACTGGTGAAAATCCAATTGCAAAATCAAAGTCTTTGTCTATTGAAATAGTGATGTCTTTCAGCACAGAAAATAAGGGCAGAGTGCATGTAATGATTGAAGCTATACTTCTAGTGGTACTTCCCCGTCAAATATATATTTCTATTAGTTGCTTCAGTATTATTTCTCATGTTCCAAATCATGGGGTTTTCCTGTATTTGTCAGCTCCTCAGTCATCTGACAGGTTTTCTTAGCTGTTGTTTTCCAGTAACCAGAAATCTATGATATTACCAAAGTCCTTGCCAGAACCCCTTTGTCTCACTTCAAATAACTCTTGCACAGCCTCCTGGGGTGCTCTACAAACCTCAGCAGCCGTGTACGGCACCTTTCCTGCCCTACCCAAAGTGGGTACCCGGCTCTGTCACTGCAACAGCACATGGAAAAGGGAAAGACGGATGAACCTGATCTGATTATTTCTGCATGAAAAAACCGCTTGCAGACTATTGGCCTGTGTAACTACATCTGTTAAGTTTTTTAAAGCTCATTATTGACTTGTTTGTCTGTGATGCATTGTTGCTACATTTTATCATATAAATATGTACTTAGGAGCCTTTATAAAATGTAGATTATTGACCCAGTCCTATAAATATTTACTCAGAGTTTTAAAACTCCAATTATTTGACCTGGTTGTATGGCTATTTATTCTTAAAAAATAAAATGCCCCTGTAGTATATCTGTATTTGGAATTAAGAAAAAAAAAAAGCTTAGAATTACCTCAAAAAGCTGTTAATAATACTTTTGGAGTAATTTCAAACTTCACATATGGTGTGTTTCTCTTACAGTCTAATGGCTTACAAAATTTTGTGTTTAAAATATGATTTTTTTTTTTAATAACAGGAAGAAAAAAAAATTAAATATGTTTCAGTTCTAAAACTTGTTTTCTAAGTTTCATCCCAGAGCAAAATTTTTATGGTTAAGTTACAAACCTCTGAAAATAGGGGTTTACAATGGAAACACTGATACCACTTTAACTATAGCAGGACTGGCAGAGCAGTGTAATATACACTAGAAATAGAAAGCAAGATTAGAGATGACATTTAGGACATGAGGCCTTCTCCAGGCTGTGGGAAAAATAACTGTGTTCTATTTTTCTCCACAGCCTGAAAAAGGCCTCCTGGTCTAAGCGTCATCTCTAATCTTATTTCCGATTCGTACCGTGCATTTAACTAACTCCTTTTTAAATTATTATTGACAGCAATTTGTTGCAGTTTTAAGTACCACCCCATGTCCAAATCACAGCTGCCCTGGCTAGTGCATGTCAAGGTGGTGGGAAGGGTACCAGGGAGACAGAGTACTTTGATAATACTTCTGTCTCAAAGAAGCCCAGTCCCGTAGCTGGCTGGGTGCTGTGGGAACCAGCCCTGCTGGCTCAGGGCAGAGCCGCTCACACCTGCGCCAGGGCAGGGCACTGCAGCGCTGTGCACACGTGCAAACTGCATTTGCCAAGGGCAGAGTGAAGGCTGACAGTCAAATACACTTCCCCTGGAATGTCTGGGAGCATAACCAGGACAGTCAGGTACTCAGGCGCAGTGACTTCCACCACCACTTCTGGGGCAGGCCACATTTCCCACCACAATTTAGCCTTGCTCCAGGGTCCTGAATACTCGAAAGTGAGAATGGTACTGAACACTAAGAAGTAATTTGGTAAGATGTGACTCTGGACTAGGCTGCCTTCACCACAAAGCTGTAGTGCTGTCAGGAAGGTCTCTCTACCAGCGTGGCCCCCATGAAAGGAGGGACTTGGTACGCTGTCCAAAAGGCAGCTAAGCTCAAGGGATAAGTTTTAGATTTCTCCATGTTAAACCCCTTTGCCATCCCTAGGCATCTTCCGACTCATAACTGCTTCAGTTTTGTATTCACTGCTTTAAATGATGATTCTCTGTATACATTTATGGCCTTTTAATGCCTACTGTGGCACAGCATTGCTTTGCTGTGATTTGCAATCTCCATTCTCAGTGTGGGGTAAAAAGGACCAATAAGGAAAGAAAATGCCACTGCAGAACAAATGCAATTGTAATTACTTGCTTCCACCAGAAAAATGCCAGTAGGAGATGATATCCTGAGAGTGATCAGACAGACAGAATGCATCTATCCTGTCCATATTGCTTCAATGATCAAGGTGGAAACTTATTCTACATCTGAACTGCATTTTCAGTATTCATCTAATCAATTCTTTTTATTGCTGTACTCACAGTAGACAAAGATACTGGAAGCCTACTGCCCATTCTCCAAGAAATGTATCCTGCAAAGTCAATAATAGAGGCAAATTTATTGCTAAAGCAATTGCCTAGTGAAGGTGCTTCATTCCAGCCCTATGAAAGCTGGTATTAATGTAGGGATAAACATGACCTGTTCTCTGTGTACATGGAAGTAGGTGTATAATTCTGTTTGTAACCACAGTGTCGTCTTGGCAGGTATGCTGCAACCAGCAATTGCCAGCTGCTAAATGTTCAAGGAAACATGATTTGAATTGTTCTCCACATTGGGAGAGTGGCCAGGAAAATGCATTTAATATAATCAGTGGATTCAGTTCTGACAGCAGAGATGTAGGAAAATTTGCTTATCTGTGAACATCTTTTGGATTTTAAGTTTCAGAAAAAGCAGTTAATAATAACTATTCTCTCTTGCACAAATGATATATTATAAAGCCAGAAAAATTGAAATATGAATTATTTGGTAAAGTTGAGCTTTCACGTTCATTTTTCTACATGATTTTGACATTGTTATTGGCACAATACTTCATTCTACTTCGTGTTGTTTATAGATCCAAGAAAATGTCAAATACTTTCTTTAATTCTTACAAAATATAAACACTCTTTAAAAAATGTTCTTTTCTGTGGTTAGATCTGTGACTGAACGGTACTTTTTGCACAAGCCAAATGCATGATGTAGTCATTTGTCAAAAAGTAGCATGAAGATTTGAAATGCCATTAATTACTGAAGCTGCTGTAAAAGGCTGGTAACCACAGTACTTGTGCACAGGCAACCACTGGGACACAGAATGCTCTTCCAAAAGCACCTTCTTGGTCATATAGGGCTGTGAGTGAGGGACATGAGGAAGGGGTGGATCAAAAGTCTCAGTTGGGAAAGCAAAGCCTGCACTTCAGGCTATAGCTGTGCTAATCCCTGAACATGGAGTGCTGTTCCTGTCAGAAAACTGTGTTACACCAGCCACTCTGTCTCACTTGTGACAGCCCCTAGTCATATTTTTGGCCAGGAGGGCTAGACTAGAAGTTTCTGAGAAGAGATTCTCTACCCATAGAAGCTGTGAGGAGTTAACTTCAAAAAACTCTGTTACAACAGTGTAACGGAGTGAGCTGGCACTGATGATCATCTCACCTGGTCCAGCCCCATGTGAACCAGCATAACTCTGGTTTAAATGATTACATGAGTTCCCATGTAAAACCCAATTTAAGCAAGCACACAGTATTGTACCTTCTGTTACTCTGGCACAGCTCTGTGTCCAGGTGATTCTATCCCACCCAACCTGATACAAAAATTGGGGCCTGCTGCTTTGTAGAGGGAAGGAATGTATTTACAAAGCAAAGCTCATGGCTGGCAGGCAGGGGTCTGTAGCTTTCAAGATCCCACCAGCCATGCAAATCTTTCACCCAGAAAAAAACTTGTATTCTCTTTAGGGACAGTGAGTGACTTTGGAAGGACTGTTGGCAATGGGTCATATTAAGTCAGCACTAGGCCTTTTTCCTTGTTTGCTCTTGAAACATTTTACGTGATGATTCTGAACATGCATGGTACTACTGTTCCCCCACATTATCAGAGACAGTGTATTAACTGTGAGCTGATAACGTGTAAGGGAAAAGAGAACACAGAAAAATTTGCCTGGGTTTAGCACTAGCTCTGATTTTCCAACACACAAAAATTTAAAATTCATTGGTGGGAAATCAAGCAAAGCAAACCAGCCTACTTGCAGACTTTGCTGAAGGAAAGGTAAACTAAAGTTCTGAGCATCACACAGCTCAGGGTCCAGCTTATCTGATTCTAGAAAAAAAACCTGCATGGCTTCATGCTATATTTCTTCCTCTGAAAGTCAGTGTTCCTATTTCCTGGTGGTTTATTTCCTTCTTGTGTACAGAGATGTGACAGTGAAAGCTCAGTTGCAGTGTGCATGCACAGCATGGCAGTTTTCTCCTCCCAACAGCAGGCCCTGTTCTTCATCACTTTGTTCATAGGAAGCATTAGGAAGAACATTAAAATGCTAAATTGTGAAGATTTACAGCAATAGTTTTCTATGATAACCTTATATTTATGCTAATTGGAAGCTACTTGTAATATCATGCTGGTCTTACAGTACTGCTACGCATAATCCATTTTCATCCTACAGCTTGGGAGGCACATTGGCTGGAGTTGACTGAACAGATTTTACTAGGTGATGAAGATGTCTTCCTCTAGACTCACCTTGGTTGCTTCCCCTCCTTGATGAATCTTTTCCTTTAAGTTACTTTAGGAAGCAGCACTACTGGGAAGCAGCAGGAATCCTCCCGCAAGAGACGAGGATTCATGTCAGCATGACACTGCTGAGGATTCACAGTACATATACACAGGTAGCACTTTTTTTTTTTATTGTGTGGCCCCTTTGGATCAGGTTTCAAAGCTGACCATCAGCTGCCTCATTTCTAGATGACCTGACTTAAGTCTGAAGCTGCTGAGTTTGCTGGAGTTGACTCCTCACCACCTTTACTTCACTCTCATTTTCTGTGCCCTGCACATTCTCCACTCTACTCTGGAAAAGGGATTTGAATCACAATTTCCCAGATGCCAGAGAGTGCCTTAGGCACTACCAAATAGATTTCCAATACTCTTTTGTTTGGTTTAGGGACTGTTTTGCTATTCAGACCAGGCTGAAATGCCCTGGCAGGCGGAAAGCTTGGCTCTCAGTTCAGGACTGCCAGTTACCAGGTGCTCTGGGCACTCAGCTGGTGAGGATGTTCTTGCTCTGAGAAGGATCTGCCAATCATTCTGAAATCCTCTCCCATTGCATCAGGTGTGTGACTCCATGGGAAAGTTCACATCTGAGAAGCCCCTAAGAAAAAATACTGACATGCCTAAAGCCCTTTGCCATCCACTGATGTCTCATTTCTTTCTATTCTCTTTGGTATCCTTTTCTGGAAATGTAATCCTCTGCACACGTTCTTGGGGAAACCTGCCTTTAGGAAAGACATTTAATGATCCAGAGTCTCTGATGCTGACCCTAAATCAGTTTTTGCTTTCCTATCTTCTCTCTGTGCTGCTCATTGCAAATGGGACAGGATTTCTCTTTGATTTCAAGAAAACACCTCTCTGATTAGCAGGTTAAACTGTTAAAAAAATAAAACTAAAATAAAGCTTGATACAATACAGAGCATCTTACAAAAGTGCTTAATTATATCATGATTTTGCAATACTTTTATCAGAATTAGGTTATAAATTCTTACATTAAAACTGCTGTTCTACAGACAGAATATTGCCTAAAAAAGGTACTGTTAATTTATGGTAGCAGGTAATGCCAATTCCTGCAGTCTGGTCCTAGTCTTCCTTTGAACATTTGTTAGGGAAAATATGTAAAATTGATTAATTTCTGAAGTATAATAATAGCAGCAATATTATACTGTAGTGAAGGTTATTTTGCATAACTTTAAAACATTTGCAGAAGGCTCAACATTTGGTGCCTTAATAAGGAACTGTCTTCCCAGTAACAATTAGTGGTTTGTGCTGCCTGCTGCAGTAGCTGCTCCAGTACTGAAGGTCTCAGTGCCATGTTTGCCATGCACAGGGTACCGTGCAGTGCCACCACCTTGGTTGGGGTCAGTCTCGGGGGTCAGCTGAACAGCTCAGAGCTCAGCTGTGACAAGTGGACAAGCAGGGTGACAGCGTCCGTGCTAATGTGTCTGCAGGAATTTGCACGGGGGAAACAGGGCAATGGTGAGAGCAGCAGATAAATCAAAGTGTAAAAGCAACTGCAGTCAAATGTCACACCCAAGCAAAGGCCTGGCATGCTCTTTGGAAATAGGTTGGGTTACCTGTCAACGTGGCATTTTCTTTCTGTTGCTAGAGAATAATGTTATCTGAGGATAAAACCTCAGGAGCACAGATGGTTGTTACACAGATCTGACCCTCTAAACCCTCGTTGTAGCAAATTGTTCCGTTGACGTAAATGGGATCACTCCTATGGAAAAGATCTCAGTTATTTTATCTAATTCTTCCATTATCGAAGATATCTATTGAATACAGTTTTGTTGCTTTGTGTGTGTGTATGTGTCTGTACATTATAATTAAATAACATTATCTGGGGGACAAACTCTGTCATAGCCTAACAGTACTGCAATCACAGACATGTAGGACAGTAGGATATAAATTCTCACTTTATGAGAAATTAGAAACATTATTTCTGCACTTTCTAAACAAAGAGATATAAACCCTCATTTGACTTGGAATTTCCTTTGCTTGGGAACCATCAGCCCAGAGTCCGACACCGGTCTAAAGTCTAATGCTTTCTCTTGTAAAAACATAGACATTGAGGACTTGTGGTTGTGGAGCAAGAAAAGTTTAAACTGTAAGCAAGAGTAAAACAAGGAAAACAGATTAAAATTTAGAATCAAGCCTTATTTGTTTTTACCTATTGCAAATTACTTTATGTATTATGATGCAAATCTCTCAGCATTTCTTGAAATACTGATTGTTTGAATGTGAATAATTTTCGCAGCTGCTATTCCTGTTGTCAGACAAGCCTCTACACTCTGTGAATCTGTCATGAAGAGAGGCCTTAGCCCATTCATTGTCTTAGGAAACAGTCCTGCTGGCTTCAGAAACATCAAAATAAGGTAAATTGCCCTCAGATGGGAATCTTGCAGCCAAGAAATTGACTCAATTGCGTAACTTCTATGTCACTGTGCAGTTTGGTTAGAAAAAACTTCTCGCATCTTTTTGTCTGCTTAGAACTGAAGCCAAACCCTTGGAAATCCCTTTTATCTAGAAAAAGATTAAGAGAAAATATTGAATCCCTGCCCTCCTTCAGTTTTGAGGGGAAAAAAATTACAATTTTTGTACAAAACTAATGCAGTTCGGCTTTGAGCCTGGCAGCTTTCAGTGGTTGTAGTAGTTCGGCATTATTTAGACCTTCTCATTTAGAGTCTGCTCAACTGTTTTTAATTTGATGATGCCTTTTTAATTAAGTGAATATTTTTTCATTATTTTACCAGAGATGGATTGCAATAAATCTGACCACAATATTTCTGACCTATTTTTTTAAAAAAAACAGAACCAATGTGATGACCTGCAAATGTTTTGCTTATTTTTGCTCTATTTACTCCAGAACATACTTCTTCACTAAAGGCTGAAAAGCATATTGGTATTAGTCCTAGGTTCTCACATACAAAAGCCATAAGGAAAAAACATGGAACCATTTTCACAAATAACAGATGAGCCCAGAGCTCTTCTTAAAAAACAATGCAAGGAGACTTTATACATCTGTCCATGCAGAAAAGAGACAATAAATTTGGTTTAATTTTTTTTCACAGAAACATTTTTGCCTCTGCTGTAGTGGAGCATTCATCACTGCCTTTTAGCTGAAGCTAATCCATAGAAATTGTTTGGAGCTAATTTTCTGGAGTTCCATCTGAATCTTACTCCGTGTCCATGTGATTCAGTAACTTCTCTGGTGACAAGAGAGGAGAGGTCTGTGTGTCTAAATGAACGGGCCTGACACCATAAATGTTAATACAACAGTGCCAGTGAAGCACAGTGCAAGCTAATTCTGACTTTCATTTCAGAAGCTGTAATTTAATTCAGTCATAAATGGGCTTGGTACAAGTATTAATTTGAAATTGCTTTTATTTCTCATCTGTTGGCTAAAGCTTGCAAACAATAGGGGAAAGGTCTTGCTACACTGCTACAAATAAGTAAACAATCGCTTCTGCCAAGAAGACTCCAGTGTAAATGCAGAGTCAGGGAATAATTTTTCGACTAATTTGTCCTGCATATGGATACTTGGAAACTACAGATGCTACATAACGATCTCTATCTACAAATATTTCCCAAAGGACAAGAGAACTTCAACTGCACCTAGTTTATATTAAATCATTGCCATGGACTGCTGCTATTCCACATTAGAGAAGCACTGTGGACAGGGTGAGGTGTGGGTGAGCAGTCTGGCTCAGCCTTAGGAGCACAATTCCCACCTGAGGTCCATGCAAGGCAAGGTCAGAAGGTGGGAAGAGGACATGAAGAGGATACAGAAGAGAATGAAAACCTCAGCCTACCAGAAAGCAGCTGCAAGAGCTTCTCCATGGCTATTTCCCTGCCTTTCCTTCTCTCTTCCTCCCCCAGTGCTTTCTCCCTCCATGCTTGGCCTGTTCCTAGGGTTGTTTCCCTCCTCTTCCATTACTCTGTACATACCACCAACCCCTATCTCGGAGATAGCAGGAGTGCAGGGAAAACAAGACTGCAAAATGAACTCTCTCTCTGTATTTACATTGGTTTCCAGCCCCTTCTATGAACAGGCATATGGTGTTAATCTAAACTGTCCAACACATTAGTGGGAGGGAAGTAGCACCCAGAGGATTATTACAACATTTTACCTGGCAGATGCCATCATATTTATTGATATGAAAATTTCCTCCCTCCGTATCAGCCACTGAAACCTCCCTCTGTGAAATTCTCTTGAATTTAGGCATAGCTCTATTAAAATACTTCGTTAAATTCCTTGAGTTTTACTGTGTCTAGAGTGTACATTCATCATTCAGGAAAAGTTATCGCTAAAGTCAATAGAATTTTAAAGTAATGAATGATGTGTTTATTGTAGGTGGCTGGTTGAACACACATTGCATTTTTATGAGTAATTTCTGTGGGCTACATATATGTGTGTCCATGTGTATGCACAAGTATATACATATATGTATAAGTATATGCATGTACACTTGTGTATATATGTATTTTTGATTTTGATCTTCAAACCTGCAATATTATATCAAATATTCCTAAAGAGAACTCTAAAATCAATTAACAATGATACATCAAAATGCTAAAAAGGAGGGCCAAAGTAAAGTATTATTGGATTAACTTTCAGATAATCCTGAAATGTATAATAATGTCAAGCCAAATCAGGAAAGCTTTTATAAAAATAATGCAGGATATATTTAAAAAAAAAAACAAAAAACAAAAAACAAAAAACAAAAACAAAAAACAAACCAAAAAAAAACCCAACAAAAAAAAAGTTTCCTTATTTGTCTTTTAAAAATAATATTTTGAAATAGATTTCCCACAGTTTTGATCAAATAACCTGAGCCAATATAAATATGAAGAAAAAGGGTGAAAGACAATTTCAAAGGCGTCTTTTGAAAGGGCAAACACTTTCAGTTTGGTTTTACTTTCACAGAGAAAAACTACATTCAATTCCATCAAGCCTTGTGTTTTCAAATATTTTGTGGTTCTGGCTTAATTCCAGAAAGGGGAAAAACTTCAAAGTTAAGGATCAAGCCTCCGAAGTGGCATAGTTGGGTAAAATTAAGGATGGTAACACGTTGTGATAGTAGGGAGGGAGTGATCTCTGACCCTGGATTTCCTTCCTTTTGCTCAAATCATAACAAACCTTAAAAATGGATGAATTTCTTTTCCCTTTTGCAATAATATATCTTTTTATTTTGGAAGCAAATAAAATCTAGAATGTCTGCATATGTGTATTGGTAATAAAGTATTTCATACCTCTAAGATAGCTACAAAATCTGCCTCCCCTTTCCTGGGGAACTGTTCTGGGTTCTTTGTGTCTACAGGGCCTTGCAAACACCGTTTTCTTCCCTTTGGCCAGCATGGGAACATGATCATAATATCCAGTGACCTGCAATACAGTAGCAGGTTGTTCCGTCTCTAATAGGATTGGTATTTGAGAAAAGTTAAGGTTCGCACATGGAAACATCATTGATAAATCAGTTGATAGAGCTTGAGAAACTGGGCAACATTTTGGGCTCACAGCCAAAATCACCTTTAGTGCAATTTTCTATAGTAAGGCAAGTCAGTGGATATGCAGAAAAGATTGAGGGGAGTGTGTGGAAACCACACATTTTGCATCTTATAGGTTAAAAATTTTCCATTTCCATCTGTTCCTTAAAGGGAAAGTTGGACTTTGTGAGCATATTTTTTCCACAAAAAAAGTATCTGCTTTCTGTAGAAAATTAGAGCTATTCATCAGACAGCCAAACACCTGCAAGCCAAATATTTCTGGCTGAAAGTATAGATCCTCTCAGGAGGATGGGAGTTTGGTGCTTCATTTCCATGCTGTTTGTGAGGGACTCACAAGTGCTGCATTTTCAGTGTCTCGTGTGGCTGAGCTCGAGTGGTGACAAGAGCACACATGACAGCAGTGCTGCCTGTGGAACAGAATTTGGGTGTGAGCTGATGTCCCCTTCGACTCCTTCTGCAAGACTAGGGTCTGCCTGCAAGCAAGCTGGGGTTGTGGGGATGCTCAAGGACCTTGGGCTGGAAAAAAGTTCCAGGATCACGTTAAGCAGACACGGATTCTGATACAGCACTGCAGAGAACAGTCCTATCTTCAAGCACCTAAACTTACCCTTTGCATAGTTCATGTTTTTTACGGTGAGTTTTCAGACGGAACCATTGTTATTTTACTGTTACAAAAACAAATCTCTTCAGATTTTCCAATTAAAAACAGATGAATAAACTCAAATAGTTTTTGGAAAGTAATGGGCCTCACTCTGCTCCATTAAACTCAAAGAGACATTAATTGGGCAGTAGATTACCTAGAACAGAAGCTGGGTAATGCTTGAGTTTAGATTAGATATAAGAAAGACCTTTTTTTACAACAAAGCTGGTAAAACACTGGCAAGGGTTGCCCAGAGAGATGCTCCATTCCTGGAAACACTCAAGGGCAGGTTGGATGGGGCTCTGAGCAGCCTGGTTTGTTGAAGAGGTCCCTGCTTATTGCAGGGAGTTTGGAATAAATGTCCATTAAAGGTCCCTTCCAGCCCAAACCACTCTCTGATTCTATAGATTTTTAGTTAATGGTTCTATCTAACAGCTATTTTTTCAGAATTGCATTTTAGTTTTGGTCAAATTGAGTTTTGAAAAACAGTTGGCAAAATAAAAAATAATTAAGAAAAGTATCATTTTTTTCAACCCAAAGTATTTAGTTCAGCTTCAAAGGAATGGCTTCATTTTTGGTTTTGGGCTGTTTCATATGTTTAAAAGCTTTGTCTCTTTCCTTTTAAAATTTAGAGCAATTTTAAAATGGAAAGATTAAAAGCTTGTTTTGAAAGTCTTTGAAAGTGTTTTGGCAGTTCTAAAATGAACCACTCCAGTTTGAAAATACTAAAATGAAGTGCTTTGACATTTTATTTTTTTTTCCTCTGCATTGTTTCATCTGGGACTATTTGCTAAATCAATTCAAATTCATGAAGAGTCTCACTAACCCTGAAATTCATTTGTGTGGTGTATTTATTATTTGTCAGACAGCAGCGGTTCATTAAACTCTGCATCAGTTCAACCTTAAATAATGGGAGAGAATGCTTAATAAAGGGCCTTGTTCATATACAGCTACCATTCTCACTCATCTTATAATTACTGCCCTAACAGAGGGCACTCAGCTGTGCAGAGCCACATTTACCCCTCTGGGAGAAGAGGTGGCAAGACACACCTCAGCCCCCTGAGCTGGTGTTGCTTCCTCCTCTCCACCCGAGTAGCCTTCCTCCTCCTTGAGTGCCCATATCACCCTTACAGCTCTCACCAGTGTTTCTGTAGCCTTTTGCTAAGCTCTGCCTTTCTGCCTCTGGCTGCTCCTGCCATCAAAGGAAGACTCTTTGCTGTTCATGTCACTATATGTGCTTCTTGCACTTTATTGCCTTCTTTCTCACATTTTTACCTTTAGTGAAGATTGGCCTGTTTATAGTCCAACTGGTTTAAATATTTCTAAAAGCCATTCACCTGCAGTAGCAGTCAACAGCTGGCATGCCAACATTTTTGTCTTTTCTGGCTGCTCAGCTTCACCAGGGCTATTCACAGCTTGCACTTTGCTAAGGTCGTTGCTATCACCGTTACACATTTCCTATATTACAAGAGGATCAGGTTCCAGTAGTTAACAAGTCAAAAAATATTCCTGGGGGAGGAGAGGAACTAGGTAGATAAGTGCGTTCCACATGTGTGTGCACTTTATTTTGGGAATTGCTGCCTTCGTCCTTGTGAGAAATAATTGTGATCAAACATTAGTCTGAAACATGGTACCCCAGATCACACAGAAATGTCTTTGTACTCTGAATGTTCCAGTCCAGCTAGGCCAGAGTATGATGGGACCTCAACTGCTGGCTGGTGCCTCGATCTATAAATAGTCTCTGGGTCAAACTTTGCACTACTGTAATTGGGAATAGCTCCAGTAAAATCAGTATCTCCACATTTATTCTCTTGAAATTTAAAGCCAGGTTCGGCCCACTATGTGGACAGTGTCCAACTGGAAACTAGGGCCAGCCTGACTTACGGGAGAGGAGATGAGAAGTAACTCTGCTGCAGTTAGTTGGCCTCAATCCTCACGTGTCTCCCAGATATAACTGTTCTGACCTCAGTGGAATTGATCCTAATTTATGCCACTGTAACTGAGATTGCAGTGTGCATTGTTTGAATTCTGTTGGGTGCGCCTTCTTCCAGATGGAAACTATTTGCCAACTATAACAGCCTCTTTCCTAACGTTGAGGCTTGCCATATCTGAAATTTTTGGTGGGGCAGGGGTGTGGAGAAAAGGATACAATGCCAACTTTGTGCTTAGTGCTACCTAGTGACATTAAGTTCTGCAGTGTTCTATTAAATTATCAGTGCCTGATTAGGGGATTAGAAGACTCCTGTCCTCTCATCCTAATTACAGAATGCATTCCAAGATCACCCAAAAGAAGGGAGGAGGTAGCTTTAGGAAATTCAGAATGCAAATGTGGTGATTCTGTGCAGGCCTTCTTTCTTATATGGGCATTCCTGCTAATTGATTTTTCTTGTGTCTGCAGCTTCTGTTTTTTCCAGCTTCACATATTACATTGCTGAAGCATTTGATGAATGGGATGCTGTGCAGCTGAAAGATTACACATCTCAAATGGCTCACTTGGCGTTCTCAGACTGAACTGAGTGGCAGAGTTGCAGCCCTCTGACAAGGGGAATGGTTTTCTCTCAGAAGAGCACTGTAACTCTTAAATGCAACATAAAGGCAAGATATTATACACACACACGCACATATGAGTGTGTCTGTCTGTATACACATGTATATGTGCGTGGATATATGTATTTTTAGAGTGAAAAGCCACTCTGTCTTCCCGTAATTGCACTGGAAACGTTCAGTTTGTCAGCCTGACTTTTTTCCCTGTTAGCAATGAAATTTGGCCAGGAGTCCTAGCATGCCATAAGAAATCAAGCCGTGACCACATTAAGCATGAATGGCAGGGCAAGGTTATAGCCTGTAACACTATGCTGGGGTGACCTGTTGCAGAGTTAGAGGCTGAGGTGTGAGGCTGGCTCAGATAACTATTTGCAAGTGAAGCACAAAATGAAGCTCAAAGCTGCTTTGGCTGTTTACTCTTTCAAGAGGCATTTAGTGAGTATTTTTTATTTTGAAAGCATATTTAGAGAACTTCAGCTGCAAGGCTTGTAGCCAATCTTCAGAAATCAAACCAGAATATTTCTTAATTTTACCTACAAGTACACTCATGGCATATTCCTTCCTACTTATTCTACTTTTCACTGACTTGAAAAGCTTTTCTATAAACTCATGTACAAAATGACTGCTGAAAACAGTCTGACAAAGACGGAGATGTTCAGCTATAGTGCAATAAAATACGGGATCACCCAACCAGTAATAGGAATAGGTTGGTGGAATTTTCCTGTGATCAGCTCTGGAATTGTTCGACTCAGCAGGAAGTTAGACATTCTCTTAAAGAAGAAAAAAGAGAGGTGCCAGGGAATTGTTTGCACCACCTATAAACTTTGTGCCCTAAATGTGTCTCCTGAAATACTGAATCGAATGCAGATGGAAAAAACCCAAAAACAAACACATTTTTGATTTTGAGGCCTTCTTATTAATTTTTCTTTGCCTTTTTATTTTTTTCGGTAATTTTTGATTTAATTTCCTTACTAGACCCTTTAGCACATTTCAATGCAGCTTTGAAGGGAATTTGGCTCAGTGTTGTAAGGCTGGCTATGGAAGAGCCTGGTCTTAAAATAGACACAAAGCGCAGTGCATGAATTGGCTTCCAGGATCCCACTGAAGCACAACCTGAACTTTGCTTTGTGGAGTAGCTAAGTTGAAGAGCCCAATGAAAACTTTGACCAGAACCAGGGCTGCAAAACATCTACTGTGTCCCACTCTTTTACAGCAGGAAACAGGCTCTGGTGAAGGTCACCCACCTACACCAGCTTTGTCTCTGTCTAAGACTGCACACCTTTGTGTGGAGTCACTTGTGTTACCTTTCTATGAGGAGAGGGCAATCCAGCTTTTTCATGCCTCAGTTAGTTGGAAAACTATTCAAATTTTGTTGGATATCACTAAAGCTGATAGAAAAATAGTATTTTATATTTGTAAGTTGCGGCTCACACATCATGGTAAGGTCTGACTAGGATTGAGGTGTTTGCAAGGTTTGTACTACTGCCTTGCTTAATAATAGAACCCAGAGCTGAATGCTGGGCATAGGTATGAGACTGATGGCAGCAGCCACTGCCCAGGGAAGTGCCACAGTTCAGCAGACTCTTTAGGGAGCTGTGGATTGTCCCAACAGGAATACCATCTCCTCCTATAGTGCAGAGCAGCAGGGGATTATGGAATGCCAGTTCTTGCAAGAATTTCCAGATTAGCAGCACCTTGAAGCACTTTCTGCATCCTAGAAATCTTAAGATGCTGAGGACATAAGAGGCCATTAAAGGACTGCCCCAGCATAGGCCCAGCCATATCTGCTTCACTTCTGATTGACATTAGTCCAGTCTGTTCTTAAAACCCTGGTGAAAAAGCACCTCCTTAGTTTCCCAAAGAGCAAGGGCTGGTTCTTAGCATTACAAAGCTTTTCCTAATAATGTCCAGTACAAGTCTTTCTTGCTGCCAGTTATGCTGTTTTCACTTTTCTTATTTTCTGCTAAGCTAATTTCTTCATTTTTATACCAGCCTTTTCTGCATATGCAGACTCTTATCCCAGGCATCTCTTCTTCACACTAAATATCTCTAATTATTCAATCTTACCTTTTAACTTGTATTTCCCAGATTTTTGGTTCTTCTCAGAGCCCCATCTAACAGCAGTCTGTCCTGTCACTTAACACCTTTCTGGAAGTCGTGCTCAGCACTGGACCCTGGTACTTTAGCTGGAGCCTTACCAGTGCCCAGTACCTCGTCACAGGCTACTGATGGCTCCTTCAGTCCCTCTTGCAGCGCTGCTTTTACCAGACATGCCAATGACTGCTTTCAGCATTTAATTGTAAGTAGCTGAGGCTACTTAGAATTACATTAATTACTTGATATAATTAAATAATTACTTGAGGCTGAACTGATACTAAGAGAAGCCAGACATTCATCTGGCATAAAATTGATGCAGTGTCTTAATGTCTCTAAATAATACTGACTTACATTATCCGAGCACAGTGAACAGGTTTACAAATGCCTTGGCATGACAATACCCGGGTCTCCTAAGCTGTTTCACTACAGATGCTGCTTCTGCCAGCTGCATCTGTGTCTCACTCTGAAGCTGCTTCACTGTTGTGATGGACATAAACCCCCAGTGCGTGAATCATGCATGTTTGCATAATTAATAACAGTTGTTTAACCAGAAGCATTTGCTGCATGAAGTGTTAAAATCGTATTACATCCAAATGCTGCTGTGTTTTTCTGGTTTGTGGATACTAGTGTTTAAAACTCTAATCAAAATATTATTATTAATGATTTAAATTCTGTTAAAATGTACAAGGAATGTGTTATATTCAAAGTGCCACCAGCTCTGGTCAACGCTAAAACTGAAAAACATGTTTCACTGATTTAAGGCATCACAAAATAATCATAATGTTATTGCAATTAACAATGTAATTAAGATTTACAGGTTGCATAATTCATTTCACATGTATAACAATTGAAATTTAATGAATAAAACTTAAATGTTCTAATTAGCAGTATTTTCAGAACCAAAAATGTTTCAACAATGAAATTTAGATAATATCTTTTCCCTTTCTTACCATTCTTTGCTGGGTTGTTACTCTGCTTCTGTATTTTCAGATTTCCAGATCCTCTTTTTGGTCGTACTTGACTGTAGGGGAAAAGAATGAGGTTTTTTAAAACTGCAAACCTTTAGCTGGTAAACCATATTATTCCATTTTAAATTGTTCTTCTTTTATCCAGAGTGGCTGTTGTACTTGCTGCTGCATGGTCTTATCTACACCTCGCCAATATATTCATTTAAGTCATTGTATAGTAGAAAGAGCATGTTACATTCATGGATTTGAAAGACTGAGCAGTTTTGGAGACTGATTGCTGTAGTCTCATTTATGACAGTGTAACTTAGTTGTAGGCTAAGCCGAAACCTTTCGAAACAGAATGGATTGAGGAATAATTCTTATTAGAGCATGTTTTACTAAAATCGGGCAACACCCTTTTCTGTTACTACTATTGAACATGTAGCAATAGCATGAAACAGTAGAGCTCCATTGTTTTATTGATTTTTCAGTCTTATTTAAGGGTATTGGTAGATCCTTACCTTGATGTGGTTATGAAAAAAGACGGCTTTGATAGATGCTTATTCACCAGGGAGATTAAAGGGCTTAAAATTTGGTCCCTGTCTGAAAGGTGATAGGTTAGATCATTCCATGTAATCAAAAGAGGTATTAAGTGGCACTGGTTGTTTTAACTGCTCCATAGTCTCTCCTACTGCTCTACCCAAATCCTTCAGTAGAATCACTCTTCTGAACACTGTTACTGCTTTGCACTGGCTTTGTTGGTAATACTCAATGCAAGAAAACAGCACTGCAGGCGTCTTTCAACGTTAACATTTACTCATTGTCATGGAACTTCTGCAGGTCTCACCTCACTGTGTGAGTGGTCTGGGGAACCACTGGAAAAATAGCTCTTTTAATTTTTGTTGTTGAAGGAGTCCTTAATGCCTAAAAGGACACAGCTTATAGGACTGGACTGTCAGAAACAGCAGCTCATGGCTTGCATTATGTTATATTGACAATGTCTTGGCAAATAAGATGCTGACAAATTGTTTTGCAATGAAAGCATAAACTATACAGAATACTGTGCAATGCAGACACTATAAGGAGACACCCTCCAGTCTCCAAGGACTTGCATTTTTTTATTGTTTACCATATTTTTTCTAATATCTGTGCTGATGCAGTGTCTTATTTGGGAAGTGGGATTTTTCTCCCTTGTGCCTCATGCAAAGCACCCATCCAGACTCTGAGCCCAACACCATGTGTATTTATAGGTGATGTAAAGGGAACCCAGACTGCTGTGTTACAGAGGCTAAAAGCTTCTGTAGCGGCTAACCTCAGAGACTGAAAGATTCTAGGTATTCAGAGAGGTAATCAAGGGAGACTCAGGTTAGACTTGAGGTCTCCAGGAGGGCAGGTGGATACATTTTATCCAGAAGTTAAGGAACAACCATGGTGGTCTTAATAAAACCTAAAATTAAGAATAATAAATAAAATCTCCTACAAAGCACCACGATCATTAAGTTAAAAGCAAAGGCAACATGTAAATTTGATTCACTGCTGAGGTGTGCCAGAGGGTCTCGCAGCCCCTTCCACTACTGCTTTTGGGGTCAGATCCTGAACTGGTGCTGAATTTCTTGCATTAGGGTGGACTCTGCATAGTTCATTGGTGTTGGGTTACACTATGTGG
>VZTE01005519.1:1744375-1930685 GCA_013397775.1 Eulacestoma nigropectus | reverse complement strand
CTAGTCATTCTGTGATTCTGTGGGGAATTCTAACAACTCTATTAAAAAATAAAACCTGAAAGATAAAGTAAAAGACTTTCCCTACAAGGAGAAGCTTGATGACTGAGAAGTTTTGAACACTCCATGAAGGACTACTCAGTGTTCTACACATATGCGAAACTAATTAAGCATTGCATAGTAGCAATTAAAGATAAGACTCATCTGTTGCAATACCTACTTTAGCTACACCTGTACTAGTTGCCTGATGCTTCCTTTACAAATACTTTCTTCCAAAAAATGACTGATTATATCTCACTGAAAATACATCAGATGAAATGGGGTTTAAAGCACATTTCTTTCTCCTGACTACAAACAGTTCTTATAGCAACAAGCTCAGATGAACGTGTCTAGGTAGTGGGTGAGATGAATGCCATCATAGGCTGCTATGACAAGGAATTCTCTACCAGCAGCAGGGAATAATGACAGATTATCCATTTAGAAGCATTTGGGGATTATATGAACAAAGGTGTAGTTGACTCCTTTATTGAATTTCTCTTATAAGACACATGATCTTTTTGCCTTACCAGGCTCAGAGAAGATCTCTTGCTGCAGAAGTTAAAGACAGTGGGAGTTTTGGGGTTTTTGTGTGCTTCTGACATACAGTATCTTTACTCTCAGGAATCAGGGGGTTTTACCTCAATTTTCCACTGAGGCTAGATAATAAAGTATTAATAAAGCTTTTTTTTTTTCCCTGTTCTTTTTCATCTAAACTGCACAGTGTAGATATGTAGAGCTGTATAGAAATACTTTGAAAATTCTGAATACATAAATGTTGCTGCAGGTTTTTCGGTAGTACAATGAAGAAAACTAGGAAGTTGTCATCCAACTCTGCGTGGTCTTAGCCTTCATACTGGATACAAAATCTGACCCTGTTCTGAAAACTTTACCGTTATGAAAGATGTAGCATTGACGTTGCAGGAAAAGAGCTGCTGATGCAAAACCAGTGACCTGACACAATTGTTAATAAAAAGTCCACTTTAATGATTCAATTGCAATGAGTACCCTTCATAAGCAATTTAAAAGGAAGCCTATAACAACATTAAAACCCAAATGAGATTTCAATGCATGAAACCCTCATTCTGAGGGCTCAGAAGAGACCATAAAAAATTACTGGATCTCTAGGCTGGATAAAATTAGTTGCCTGACGTACTATGACACAAATCAATATACCCAGCAGATTTCTGAATGGCTTGAGTTTTCAGAATTAGTTTCCATCGTACATAAATTAGTTGAGCTACCTGTTCTCAGGGGACACCCAAAATGTTTTGGGGATTTATGCTCATTTCTCAGTTGCAATCACTGCTCACATCCCTTCCATTTTTTTTATAGCCACCCTTGTTGTATAAAAGGTGGCTGAAAACACGATTACAATAAAGAAGAAAACAGCAAGATTAGTTAGAAGGTCAGTGTAAAGTTTAGAAAAAGACTATTTCAATTAAAGGAACTATGTGAATGCCAAGCTGAAGAGAAAATGTTGGTGGAGATTAATTTGACAGCAGGAAAGTAAACTTTACTCTTTAATTGACTAAGCAAGAAAATGATGCAGATGAGAGTTGAGCAAATTTTCCACAATAGCATGGAAATATACATTTAGAAATTATTACGCCAACACTGTGAGCTTAGCCTAAGACAACCTGTGTCTATCCTTATCTCCTCCCTCTTAACACAACTGTAATTAACATATCTCAGCTTGCAGCAGGTTTGCTGTCAAAGCTAAATTTGGTGGAGTTGTCAGTAAGCTGAAGGCCAGAGCTGCTGTTCAGGGTGGACTTGATGGGCTGTGGGCTGAAGTGAACTTCATGAACCTCAAGAAAAACAAATGCAGAGTCCTGCACCTGGGATGTCATAAGTCCATGCAGGAGTACAGTTGTGGGCCAACTGACTAAAGAGTAGTCAGGCAGAAAAAAGGCCCTGAAGGTGCTATGGCAAGCTCAGAACAAGCCAGCAATACAGCTTTGCAGCAAAAATCAACAGCCTCCTGAGCTGCATGAGGAAGAGCACATCCAGCAGGCTGAGGGAGGAGATTCTTCCCTGTACTCTGCTCCAGTGAGGCACTGAGAGTGCTGAGTCCCAATCTGGGCTCCCCAGGTCAGGGGAGAAAATGAAACCACAGACCTTTGGAAATGCACTTTAAGCACAGGGTGTGGAGCACAAGACATAGGATGAGAGACTGAGAGAGCTGGATTTCTTCAGATGGGGGAAGAGAAAGCTTAGAAAGGTCTTACTGCTGTCTGCAAGTACATAAGGGAACAGTGCAGAGCAGCCAGAGCCAGTCTATTCTCCAAAGTGCATAGTGGACTTACAAGAGGCAGCATTCACAAGCAGAAACATGGGAACTTTCAACTCAATATGGGGTGGAAAGAATATCACTGTAAGACTGGTCAAATACTGGTGCAGACTGCTCCGAAAGGCTGGGGAGGTGCTCAGAGCTTGACTGGACACAGCCTTAACCACCTGCTTCACCTAAACCTGCTGTGGGCAGGATGTTTGATCGGAAGACCTCTGGAAGTCCCTTCCAACCTAAATGATTTTACAGCTCTTAAGTCTGATTACAGCAAACACTGCTACTGTCTCCAAATCTCTGTCTTCCTTTGGATAAGCGTAAGGCTAGTGTGCGAGATGAAATTGGAGGCTAAATGAGGTTAGACACAGCTTAGGACAATGTCTGTCTCTTCTCCAGAGGCACCAGGGTCTCTTCTTCTATTCCAACTCAAAACAAATCAGATCATTTAAAAATATGTGCACTTGATTTTCTTTTTTGTTGGAACTAAGAGGAATAGATGCTTTATATAGCACTGATGTTGATTTTGATGCAGCAATTATATATAACCTGAGAAAAAAGTCTAGATCCATGTTATAGAAATCACTGTGCCAGACCATAAGGTTTACAACCTACCTCACACATGTGGGCATGAAGGACTGAAAAGGAATAAAGCTGAACTGGAAAGAGGTAAGTTAAGAGAGGAAATATGTGAGGAATAGGAGAAATATCACCATACGGTAGCACAAAGCAATACAAAGCATGTGACAGAAAACACAAGTCACTGAAAATGTCCTGCAATGCAATGTTAACCCGTGGAATTCATTACCATGTACAAATTTGAGGTCAAAATCTTAATGAGATCAAATCCTAAAAAAGGCTGGATAACAATATCCAGAGTTTTGGTAATTATACAATAGGTTCTGTACAGTGTATTAATCTTCACACTGAAATTTCCAGCTAATTCTCTTGAAATATGTAAAATTCAACGCCTACTGAAAAGTTTCTGCTTTCAGATGCAGCTGATGTTTAGCTTTACCTTGATTCTCTGTGACAGTTCCCATGTACCAAAGGAGACAGGACTGAGAGCAGAGCATGCTGGGAACGAGATGATTCCTGTCACTGGGATGCATATTTACATTCAAAATAAACCAATTAACTCTTGGGAAGGAAAAAAGACGGTGCAGTAAAGTAGCTGCAGGAGATTTTTCGATGGAATCTGAAAGCTCACAGACACATAGCGGAAGCTGAAGATTTGGGCATTGATGGTGAAGGAAAACTTAGCAGTAACTATCAGCATAAATCAGTAGAAATGCATACCAGTAGTGGTTCTTCTTCTAGCCTGGGAGCACTGTCACCCAACACTACAGGGACAGGCAGGTTCTTTTAGGGATCCTTCGTAGTACGAGGAACGTTTACAGGGCTGTAGTTAAAATTAGAGCTTTTTTGTTACGTTAAACTTTTAGTTATCAGCATAGCTTATTGTTATCTGTGATTTCTAGCAGTTAATGTCATTTACTGCCACACAGAATTTCAAGAAACTATCACAGCTTTCTGTTAGACAAAATTTCTAGTAATCAGTGTAGCCTTTATACCATCTAGAGTCTCCAGTTACCTAGTCACTTGTCTCCTGGGCCCTCTGCAGATGGGGTCAGATTCTTAATAACCAGAAAGAGATATGGTAAACCGCCCCCAAATCTTAGTTGTTTGCAACAAGAGCCCATTAATAATGCTGACATGTGAAAGAACAGCTTGTTGTAAAGGTACCTCTCTTTCAAAGACATGAAAATATCTAACGGTAAAAATGCTCTCTTAGATTATCCAAGGGTATCCGTGAATGTAGGTGAACTTGTCTAGATCCATTATCAGTGTTACATTTATCGTTGATCAAAATGGCCAACCTAATGTTTAAAACAATTAGAAGCAAAGAAAGCCATGATTTCCTCTGCACCCTAAATTAAAGCTACTTATTTTGCTTCCATTTCTGACGACAGATTTCTACACATGGTGATTGAAGTAATCTGCAGTAATCTGGTTAAAAAAAGATATTGCACATCCCTATTACAGGCAATATTCTGAAGACCTGTTTAGCCTTGAAGTGCGGCAACTGTACACTCTTGCTAAACACCGTATCTGAAATTTCTGGATAAAATTAATTCTATCTTTACACACTTCTACTGAACTGAAACACAACAGGGGCTTACAGGGTGGGAAAGAGGAAGGAAGAATGTAAGTAATTTTTTTTGTTATTTAATTGGTGAATTACATAAAAGTGGGAGGTTGACAGTTCCAGATACATTCTGAGTCAGTTCACAATGATGTACGTAATATCTCCAACAAATGCTGCTCACGCCACATCAGTAACTCTTAAGAAAAATTATTTTTAATCCTCTGAATATTCATATATACATCATATATAAGTAAGCCAATACAATCATAGGCAACTCATGCGTCTGTTGTTTGCTAAAAGTAGGCAACTATATTTACAGTATCAAAAGTCATTGCAAACACAGTTAAATATATTGATTATAGACATGCAGATGTCCTGCAACTTCAGAATGCCATTCTGCTGAGGAAAGAAATAGTTCACCATCTGCTATTTTATTTTCTGAATTTGATTTGCATTGATATTTTTATTATTGCATTATTAATAAAATGCCTATCCAGCATGTGATTTTTAGAAGGTGAAGGTTGCTATAAATACTCAGGAATCGGAGATTTTATGAGGTGAACACTACCTTTTCTTTTAATAAATAAAAATTTTAGATAGGAGGTTTTCAAAGCATTTTGATGTGTATTCTTGTCCCATTTATATTATCGTTTTATAATAAAAGTATAATTCAATCATAGGAGATAATTTATTTAAAAAATGCTAATAATTCAGGATCGTTTATCTAGAAAGATAAAATCTCTATGACACCTAGAATATCAAAGAGGATTACATAAATCTGATTGTATTGAAATAATAATTACTGTTCTATTGCTGTAGAACAATGATTAAAAAGGTATTGAATTGTAGTCATCTGCCTCAGAAGCCTCATAAAACACATTGCATCAATACCAAAATCATTATCTAGGTTGAGAACTTTTCCTACTTTTGATTTGAACACCATAAAATGTCAAAGAAAATAAAATTATATTGGTGTTTAATTAACTTAAGGAGCCTAAGTATTAGGAAAAGAAAAACAAATTATGCAAGTACAAGCAATTGGATTACAATATGAGATTTACATATGTCTTTTTAAAAACATTCATGATAACGTTTTCACTCCCATTTTAATATTGATTGGTTATTACCTATATATGTTTATTCAAGTTAAATTTTCTATGCTTTTGCTGTGTTTATTGTTACTCTCATCCATCCTTCTTCAGAACTGCCCTTGCATTATTGATCTGAGCCTCTGCACACAGAGCTGAACAATAACAAGGACAATGGTTTGTCTGGTATGGAGGTGTCACTGGGGTTAAGGCCTGTGTCAAAATTGTTTCCACAAAAAAAAAAAAGACGAGACATTGTCATAGAAGACTTCCTTCTGAGGGGACAGAAGACCCCATATGCAGACTGGACCCATCTCTTAGGGAAGTCTGCACACGTGGGCAACAGACAGGAGGAGCTGGAAGGAAGCTGGAAGCCTTTGTGGTCATTCTTAACTGACTCAACCAGCAGACCTCCTCCAAGAAGATGATCTTGTACCACCCCCTCAAGCTGAAGAAGTAATTTCTCTCCTCCAAGAAAACATAAGTACTTACTATTAGATAAGCAAAGGTCAATACCATCTCTACTCCTCCTACTGTTTGAAAATCTATTGCAAGATTTTCAGATACTCTGCAACTAATTCCTTAAACTATTGTGAGGGACTGAGTAAAGAAGAGACTGGAAGTGGAAGTGCTGTCCAGATTTTTGTCTGAAGTATGTGTGAAAACGCTCAGCCCAGAAGAGACAGCCAATTATCATATACAAGCTCTAAGTACATGAGAAACTTTACAATTAAAATGTAAGCACCAAGAGTGCAACTTCTGAGTTAGGAAGTAAATCCACTTCTTTTCCCCTTTGCATCCCCAGGGGTAAGCTGTGACAGCTGTGACAATGTATCCCTTATCTTGAAGTAAGATCAAGGAAGAAAAGTTCCTCACTGCAGTGAAATTGTAGTCTTGGAAGTACTGCAGTGATACTGCCCCATACCTCTCTGCACGCAGCCATACCTTGGCAGAATTACAGTCAGCACAGTTCATAGTCTCAGTAGCTACACAGGACACAAGTATTTATAATGAAACTTTTATGAGGTCTCTTTATGTTTTGTCTTTAAAGCACCCTTCTTCCCGGCATAACAACAACAGAATATGAGCACAAACATGTAATTACAGTAATGGCTGCTAGCAGTAAAAAATGTTTCTGTCAGTTAGCTGCTCAGAAACTAAAGCTGTTAACAATCCCTTGTTAGAGCTTATTCTGTCAAAGACGAGATCTCAGTCATAGTGGATGGAAGCAGATGGTCAGGATTATATACCTGTGGGGGGAAGGGGAAGTAATCCATCTGTAAATTAAGGATAGAGGATGAAAGGGAAAAGATTTATCTGTATGCACAAAGAATTCAGTGACAGGAGTGTAACTCAAGTTCATCCCTGATTTCTGACACAAACCGAGAGAGGAATCACATGGATGGTGTTGCTTTACAGTATTTATCACTAGGTTAGTTTACATAACTGCATGCTGTGTTCTGTTAGTAGTGGTACAATCTTGTGCAGTATATATACTGTAAGCATCCTTTGCTTCAGTGTTATTGATGTAGGAAATACCAAGTGAAATAAGTGCATCTGCTTAATTATACTGGTATTTTTGATAAATTCAAATTTTTTTTTATAAATTCAAATTCTGATAAATTCTTAGGTTAAATTCAACCTAAGAAAATGTATCACTATTCAAATCAGAAGACAGTCATCCACTACACTTGCTACAGTTTCAAGCACTGCAGCATTGTAGAAGACAGTAAGTCAGCAGCAGCAATCAAGTCATATTTTCCAATCAATTACTCCAGTAAACATGGTGTAACAATTAGCAACTGAAGAAGTGAGGCTTCTGTGAACCAGTTACTGTAAAAAATTTACAGTCATTAATATGAAATAGAATGGTCTTAGCTGAGAATGAGCCTAGAGGCTGCATTAGGACTAAGGCAAGTGTTCTTAAAGACTTCTTAAGGAGATACTTTAGATTTAGCTGCAGGGCAATCAGGAACATAAAAATCACTTAAATCAGCCACCACTTGATAACTTACGTAGGACATGAAAAGCCTGAATCAATTTAAACAGCACCATAAAATTCTGGCTGTACCAATACTTCACCCATACCTGAGACAGAGTCCTGGGTCCCACAGTGTGGTCCTTTCCACCTTTCAAATCGATGAAATGGCTCCTGGCCATCTTGGGGCCAAATATATTGTGTTCTATTGCAAACAATTCCAATGCATAATTGAAATGTTAGAAGGCTGGGGACCACTCTTGCAGGTTTTTGATAAATTGTGTCTTTCTTTTTCTTTGATTCATGTAAGAACACAATAAATACTTATATTCAAAATGAGCATGTGCTAAGTATTCAAA
The DNA here is from genome assembly GCA_013397775.1 of Eulacestoma nigropectus. Lineage (NCBI taxonomy): Eukaryota > Metazoa > Chordata > Aves > Passeriformes > Eulacestoma > Eulacestoma nigropectus. The sequence goes on along the minus strand of VZTE01005519.1, from coordinate 1,922,791 downwards.
TAAAACATTTCAACAATGTAATTTTTTTTAAAAAATTAAACGTTTCTGGCATTTTCTTACTGCAACACCATTAAGCAAGTTCACGTATTAAAGGCACATTAAGATTTTACTGTGTGCTTAAATTGTAATAACTAGAATATTAAAGGTTGGGAATATATGTATATATATGTGTTTGTGTGTATATATATGGTAGACATTTTCACTCATTATTAGAGTACACATCATATGTACAGTATGTATTGTATAATAATATAGATGTCATATGTATATCTCATATATATAATATATAAATAATATATTTAAATAGTAATCATAGATATAAATAATATATCTATAATTTAAATAATATAATATTTTGAAATATTTATATGCATTTTAGTCTAAAATTGTAAATAGATTATATCTGGTGTTTTGCTGGTAGCACTGCCTTTCAGTTTAAATAATTCTGATATTTTCTTGGTGTTCCTGCTGCACTCTATTCACAAAAAGTAATCATATCCACTTTTGGACAACTTACCTAAAATGAAACATGAGAAACTCTTTTAATCTCCTCCTGCTAGACAGGATCTTTGTTCCTTGATATCTTAGTAGCCATTTTCTTTATCCAGTGTTTGACTTCTTTGTAACATTCTACATGAGATCTTACAAGACTGAGTAAACTGACACTATTATTGCCAAGAAATTACTTGTCTTAGGATCTCTTTGGCTTTTCTTTTGTCCCCTTAGTCACCCATACACATCCTGAACCAAATAAGATTACTGGATTTTTCATCAGGTCAAGCTGATGAGGTCTCCTAATTTTAAAGAAACGTGTATTAGCCATAACCATACAACTATTTTTCCTTCCATTCCTACAACTATAATACCTATGATGATTCATTTCCCCACTATATAAATAGTGGTCCGAGTTTGTGTCATTATCGGTCATCAGCATATTCCTAATTTTTGCACCAGTATGTTAAGGAAAACTTTTGATAAGTTTTGTAGCAAAATGAATCTTTGACAAATGCCAAGCACCGAGCTCTGCTCTATTCAGTAATACCTGGTTTTGCTGTTGTCATTTCCAATACAGAAAAATTTCTGAATATCTTTCTTTATGAAGCTGAGATAATTTTTTCTGTGTAGTACTCTATGAAATTTATCACTGAAATACCAAGAAAGTAGACCTATGGCATTTTCTTTGCCTAGAAAATGGCCTCTAAAAGGAATTTTTTAAAGGTGCATGGGGAAGACAGAATTTTATTAACAGGTAAACAAGCCAAAAGACATGAGAAACAACTTCCTACATAAAATTTCTAGAGCAAAATTTCTGTTTTTGACCAACAGCAGCACTGTAGGGACACAGAGGCTGGCACGGTTTTATATAACCCTGCAGCATCAAAAATCACTTCTGTTTATCAGGAAGATAGGTGATGTCTTACTGCCTGAGTCAAGTAGATTTAAGCTGGAAAGAGGAATACTCCTTGCTATCTCAATTACACCACACAAACAGGAAGAAGGAAGGAAGGAAGGAAAGAAGGAGGGAAGGAGGAAGGAAGGAAGGAAGGAAGGAAGGAAGGAAGGAAGGAAGGAAGGAAGGAAGGAAGGAAGGAAGGAAATATCTTATCCAGCCACAATCTCTTGTTCAAATGGATCTTCCAGCTTCTGTGCAAATTGTAATAGTACTTAATGGATTTGAGTTTGAGCAGGGAAATTCTTCCTTTTTATAATCAGTGTCAGCTTCATTACAAACAGGTTAAATCACAAAAAGGCCTGTTTGAAAGCTGTCCAGGTTGATCTCAAAAGCTTTTTGGTCATCAAGAAAGATTATAACACATTTCGTGCTGGTGCTGTTCATCATCTCAAAATACTTTGCAGTGTTAGGAAATGTGTAAAATCTCTTCTTGTTACACATTGCACCTAACTATAAGTAATTTTACCTCCAAATAGGTTTTGGCCTTCCTCCTTTGTCCCAGAATATTTGAACAATGCTTTTAGATACTTCTTTAGTTGTCTGTCCTTGACTCCACTTTTTATGTTCTTTTTCTGCATTGTAATCCTCCTCTGATATTATCTTTTTATATTCATGCATGATAATTATTTTCTTTGGTTATATACTGAGCATGAATAGAACTAACCAGAAGAATGTAAAACTTAATAGGCAAAAAAAAATGTCATATTTGACCAGCACTCATTTTAATCAGACTAGCATTCATTTTATTATTTCCAGCAAGCCTTTAAACATCAGATGAAATCAAAATTCCCTAGTGATAAATGTCTACCTCAGTCACTGTTAGATGACAGACAAGTGGTTGGAATGAGTCAGTACATCTGAAGAAGTTTGATTGATGGATCTTTGAAACCACAACGAAGAGTACACAAATTCAGTTGAATCTGTCTACAAGATTGCACTTCTTTAAAAGAAGCTGAAACACTAGCAGTTAGGAGTACTCACATACAAGCATGCCTGCACAACCGTTTCCCAACATGCAGAGAGATACAGTGTCAGATTCTAACTCTGACTACACTGATAAGCTGAATCATGGGATTCAAGATTGTGGTAGTCATAGGATTCAGGAGTGTTCTTTGTGAGTCAAAATCTTTCAGGTGTTTATTTGTTGAGTTGTTTTCAAATAAGAAGGTAAAAGATTGTATCAACACTCCTCAAGTCACGTCACCACAGGTAATTTTCACTAGATCATTCTCCTTCTAAGTAGGAACAAACATGTTTCCTGGAATGTATGTGTTTGCTTTTGAAGCTTCCAAGAAGGATCGACTTGGACCTCTGCCCTAGATATGTCTGAAGAGAACATTCAAACAAATTATGTACACAAGAATCACTGCAATACACTGCTTTTGAATGTGACGGTTCAACACTGCAAGTAGTAGATCTGTTGGGGAAAACAGTCTTTGGTAAATAGTAACAAAACTCAGATCTGGGGGGCAAATTTGTGAAAATTACTAGTGTATCTGTCTTATATTTCACAGATACTGAGTAATGGCAGAGTATGTTTCAAGAGAGTGCTAGAGATGCCATTGCCTCTCACAGAAAAAAAAACTGTAACTGACTTAAACAGATATCACTGAACCTGTCATAAAGATGTAGGGAATTTTACACACTTCAAATGTATTTAATTTTAGCTTGCTTCAACTATACTTTTGCTTTAATTGAGTGTTGATTTAATTGAGTCCCCTCCCACAAACACAAAACCAGTCCTCTCTTACTCAGTATGTTTACTAAGGCGTACTATTTCCTTGGTTTTCCTTAGATGTTAGTGGCACTTCAGTGGTTTTTTTGTGCCAGACCTCTAGATCCAGAAAAAAAAAAAGTTATATACCCTGTACCATGATACTCACATAACTTCCAATTCATGTGAGTATTTTGTGTTGTGTATGACAAGCACTTTGGAAGTGATCCTGAATTGTCCACTGGGCAGAGTAGGAAGCCAGCTCGAGTAGCCAGGAGATGAAGACCTGCCTGGTCCAGAACACTTTTTTATAAAGGCATTAGATTTGCTGCTTGGTAGGACAGGCTGCATGCAAGCACAGAAGCACTGTTCAGACATGTAGCAGTTCTGGTCATTCTTTTCCTAGGCTGGCCAGAACACTGTTGGATCTTTTCTTGCAAAGAAAAGAATGTTTCTTTTCTCAATACAGCATCTATTGTTTAGAGTGTCAGCTTCACACACCGGTAGTTTCTCGAATGAAGCAACAATTTTTCATTTAAAGAGTCTTATCTCCTGCAAGGTGTGACATTTAGCATTCGTCTTCAAACAAATTATTTTTTAATGTATTTTAAAACATAAAATTCAGTTTTATTTTACTTGTAAAAGAATGCAAACTTGTATGAGAAGCAAACAGAAAAACTCAGATATTAGTTAGAAGCCCTCATATAGTGCTGAAAAAACCCCACAGTCCTTGCCAGCATCAATTGGTGTCACACTCAGCAATTATGTGTACTTACTTATGGCTTTGAATATAGATCAAGATTCTCATAAACCTTATATGTAAGCGTTGCAAAATGATGACTGAACAATATGTCCTGGCATGGTTTTAGCCTGGATCTTCTGTGTGGCTAAGCAGGCCTTGCTAAAGGAAAGAAAAGAGGTAGTAGGTGGATGTGAGTGAAAATGGGTAGCTCATCAGAACTGGAGAGTGAGCCTGTTGTCAATCAGCTTTCACTCAAGGATACACTAACAGTGTTTACTTAATTGTACTCAGGTAGTGGCTTCCTTTTAGAAACCTTTAGAAAGCACAAATTTCATTGATATTGGACAGAACTGGACTGCACAGTAGTAAGAAAAGGGCAAAACCAGCAACATGAATTGATTTCAGTTCATGCTGGCGCAATATATTGCACACTTAAGAAAATTAGTCCAGACATCAGAAAAATGGCACCACATCACCATGGTTAGAAATTGATGTTCGTAGCATCCACAGCATGGCATTTGATTCCTGCCCTTTGTTTTTAGTGCTGATTGTCATCACTTCTTGGTCATTGTTCCAAGACTTAGCAAAGTCCTTATTTCTACAGTCAGAAAATAAAACTGCTTGAATAGTGCAATAAATGTCAAGTTTAAGGAAGGTGAGAAAAACTCCTGGGGTTATTGAAGGGACATTGACAAGTCATCTTACTACTCTTAATTACCTGCATAAATCCAGTCATCACCCTCCCCTTCACTCTTCCATACTAAATAAAGGTGACTTTTTTTTTACCTTTGTTGCTGTACATCAAATGACAGACCAACAGGATGTAATCAGAAGTCCTCACTGCCCAAGAAGCAGCCATTCAATGCTTAATGAAATGGTGTCATCTTTGGCTATACATTTATTAGACAATCATTTTGATCTCAGAAAGTACAAGATGTGAGCTCTTTGAATCTGTAAGCGAGACAGTAACGGAAAGTAAGAAAGGGGATAAACATAATAATCTAGGGCTTGCCTACCTTCTGTCACAGCTTCTGCTGCTGTGGAGGAAGGCGAGCACGCTTTGTGTTTCAAACCACTTGTTATCATATTGTTCTTTCTGGGCCGTATCACTTTTGTCCTTAAAACTTTCCGATGATAAAAAACTCTCTTAGCTTCTGTCAATCCTCTTTAATGAAATGTACTCTGTTTTGGGCAATGTTAAACTAGATAGAATCCAACTTCAGCCTTATAAGGTTCCTATATCCTAGATTGCTCTTCATTCCAGAATCAACGCCATCAGGTGAGGTCAAATCATGTATTTTACTTTCAGATTTTGTTGGGGTTTTTTTTCCCTCCACCACCCTTAGCTGATGATTTCCTCCACTCACTACTTCACACAGAGGAATTTCTTGCAGGTCTCTGGTGGGCTGGAAATTTGCAGCTTGCTGTGGCTTTCCCTTTAGCACCACTCCCCTTATGAACCTTTCCCCAATTCTGCTGCTGTGCTGCAGAACTACTAAAGCCTAAGTCTCCTCTCCCTCTAGTGGAGCACATTTCATAGTCATAGCAGAATGTGATTAATATCACCACCCAAGATTTTATCCTTTTAGTAAACATCAAATCTTTTACATTTGACTGTTCCATCTTTGCATCACTCCTAGAGAGGCTTTATCAAACCCGTTGGCAACAGGATCCAGGTCCTTTCTGATATGATCCAGTTTTCTCAGAGTATCTGAGAGACTGGCAAGCAGGTTTACTTGAGTGTCTACTTTAGGTAGTCTCCTTTTCTAGAGGCTTCATTTCCAAGTGAATCACCAGCAAACTGGATTCCCTCTTCTCTTGAAAAGCTAGTATGATTTCCATATGTAGGACTGCATGAATCTTAACTAAGTTTCCTGCCTTTGGGGGATATGTACTTTCATAGGGAATTCAAAGAGGTTTCTACTAACACTGCTATTTACATAGGTCAATACAATCCCATGCAATTGATTCTCTTGGTTTTTCTCCCCTGTCATAGTGCTACTGCATTTTTAGGCAGCTCGTGAGTCATGGGAACAATTCACAGCAAATACCCTTTAGTTGCAAAGGATACACGACCTGGAGGAAGTGCAGGAAGAGAAAAGCCTCAGGACCAGGAAAGTGCTTAGCAGCTTTATTTGAAATCCTGTTATTATCAAATCTGCAATACAAAAGAGTGTCATAATAAAAAATCACAAAGCGATCTCTAGGCTTCATCTGAATCTTTTCCCAGTTGCACTTAAGCAGCGACTATGCAGTCATGATCAATTAGACTCATTTTAAAAAGTTATGAGAACTAATCAGAAAGTTCTTCTAAAGCCTGTTAGTTATAGGAAACATACGCACAGGATAAGGATGGAGACTGGGAACTGTGTTCACTGATAAAGCCAGAATAGCAAAAAGCATACCCACTTCTAAGTGAATTCAATCAAAATAAAGAGTGAAGGAGAAAAATCAAGTCCCCACTATGTTCAAAACAAGGAACTTGTAAAGACACAGTGATGTTAGTGCAGTATTTTAGGCAGTTCACTTAGATCCCTTTACAAGGAAACAGAGGCTAAGATCATGCTACAGATAAATCATATTTATCAGTGCAGAAAACTTTATAGTTGCTCAGTGTCAAGGTATGTTCATCACATATGTCTATTTTAGTTTGCAATTTTGCTCTTCTACTATTTTCCCACTTCTTTTGCCCGTTTTTCCCCTTCTCTGTTTTATCAAACCTAATTTATATTTTAAAATTCTTGAAAAAATATTATTTATTATTTGTATTAGTCTGTAAAAAGTCGTATCAGCATATGAGATTATGAACTTCCTCCCATTCTCTTCCAAAATTTCTGTGTCATATGGTACAAAAAGCAAATTAAGGTAAGATTAACTTTGCAATCAGCCCCCCAGAAGAAAAATAGCAATTTACTTATGAACTTTTAAGGCTTCTGGGCCATAGAAATTGTTAGAGAGGAAAAAAGCAGTGCTGCTAAGGAATGCATGTTCTCTCTTTTCCTGTTCACACAATCTTACTCCTTCTGCAGTTCCTAATGAGGCTTCTCCAAAATAAACATTTTGGAAGGGTTTTTACCTTGAATGTCTTTGTTCATGTCTTTTTAGCTTTCTCTGTACATTGTGTTTGTTATATTTCAGATAATGATAACATTTCTAACGACGTATGTGTATACAGAAATGTATCAATTCATTCAATGGTTTCTTGATGAGTATCTTCTCTACTTATTTTTTTATTAACAGTTCCTTCTTCTTCAGGGCTTAGTAATACTCCCTTCTTCTACTCTACTAATGTTCTTTCCTTCATAACAAAAGACAAATTTACTGATAATATAAAACTCCTACTATTTTTAAGCTGAGAGTGAAACATTGACCCAAATTAAATCAACAAAACTTGACTCTTGCTGACTTCATTAGTATCAGGATCCACTCTGTAATTTCAAAAAGGAGCACGAGAAGTTGGCTACCATATCCTTAGAAGAGTGATAGAAGCATTTGAAATCAGACTAAACAAGTTTGGCTGACCTATTTTTTTTTCCTTATATAGTATAAATGCAGGTGCAACTCTTAGTCATGGATTTGATGAAGATGCTTCTGGTATAGACATATTTTCAGATCCAAAATTATACTTGTAAGAAGATATAGATATGCAGTGATATGCAAGGTCAATACACACATTTATTTTTAAATGTGCATTTACAAACCCATCAAAACAACTAATTTGTTTACAGTACTTACTGACTTGTGTCATGTTTCATTGATGTATCAAGTTCTTCATCAAAAAAGTTGTCTTTTCCTTTTCCTTTTCTTCTGATTGTACTAACTAATGGAGAGGGAGACCTAAACCAAAATTATTAATGTGTTGCCATCTCCTTAGTGTCACTAAGTTCTCGAAAGCTTTTTTTGTTCTGATAAACCTTGACAGGTAATCCACAGCATGCTGCTAGAAAGGCTAAGTAGTCTTGAGGTAAAAGGCAAAACCAAAAAATCATCAATTGATGGCTGGGTAGGAACTGCTAATGAAATCAGAGAATTCAACAGCATTATATTCCCTCCTTCATTATAACTTTGTGATGATGTAACTTTACCTTCTGTATCAGGTTTGATATTTAATACACATGCAAGTGATTTAAAATGTGGCAAGAGGGAATATCAAGGAAGCTGAGTTTGTCATGAGATAGAATAGTTCAGTTAGAATCAGAAAGCAGCATGAAAAGCCTTCAGAAGGCATGTAAAAATGCAGTGAGTCATAATGACAAATGAACACCCATACCAGTAAAAACAAACATTAGAGGTGAAACAATGAAATATTTTAACCACATTTAGTGCTTAAAGTGATTGCAGGTCAGGAAGCAGACATGGATGTCATTGCACTCTAGTTAATTAAGATTTTCACCCAGTGTGCAGCGGTAATTGAAGGCAAAGGAAATATTTAACAAGATTACTGAAGAATGGGATAAAAAATAATTCCAAAATTTTCCTAATACAATAATAGCAGGCAGTGTTTCACCCTCAGTTGGACTGCCGTCATCTAGTCTCATGGTTAATGGAGCAGAAGTGAGTTTTCTATGAACACACAATGCAAACTAAAATGAGTACATGATTGAATATTTAAATGAAAATTTTAAGTCTTTTTACTAATGAGAACAGAAATGAACATGATAAAATATGCAAAGCTATTATTTCTACAGAGAAGATCATTAGAAATTTCTATTTGCCCTGTTTAGAGTGCAAGAATATCAGTTAGTCATAGAAATGAAAAGGTGGATAGGAAAGAAAATTCAATACAAAAATAATTTTCCATACTATGTACAATCACACTATGAAATCCATTGTCAGTCAATAGTACTGAAAACATAAATTTTAACAAGGCTAAAAAAGTATTGGAAAGTCATGTGAGTAACATCAGTATCAGGCATGTGGCAGTAGCTCACTTAGCCCTTGCAAGTGTTTTCTTCCAGTAGGCTAGAAATGGAAATGTACAGGCAATCATAGCCTGTACAGGTTGTTTTCATGCAATGGCAATAAATCTGCATTTGAGGGGCCTGGGCTGGCCACTGGCAGAAAGAAGAAGGAAAGATAACCAACACAAACACCTATTCTTCTTCTAGTATCAGTGATCTACTTAGTGTGTTATAATGAACAAATCCATCCACAGAACATCTAAATCTAGGACCTTGTGCTGACTAAAGTAGAGGTATTTGCCCTTGCACTTTCTTCTCTTCCCTGCTATCACCTCATGCCATCTTTCAGATCCCTGGTACAAATACATAATCCCAACCACTTCCATTCACGGTCCTCCCTCAAATGTACATATTGTGCCTCCTGGAAAAAAGGAGAGGACACTGATATCAGAATAAGCACAGTTCTTATGTAAACTCAGTTTGTGACTTTCACTAGCGTATGAAATTTAAAGAACAGCTTCAAACTGTAACTTACTCTGACTAAAAATCCACTATAAATTTGCTAGGCTCTATTCCAAGATTTAAAATAATCCAAAATTAGGATTAAATCTTTTGACTATTGTAGAGGCACAACAACATTAATGCAATTTTTACCTTTTCCCTTTTACCAAGACTCAGGGTGGCCTGGATTTTTCATCTCTTTTTTAATCATCTTTTAGTACAAATCTTACTGTTTCCATTTTGCCTGCTACTGGAGAAGAGCCCAGTGCTAGCCAAATACAAACAAAAAGTAGTGCTGGCCAGCTGTCCACCTGGGCAATTTCATTTTTTTGCTTTGGATACTAAGGGTAACTCATAGCAAATTGTTGGGGCTTTAGAATCCGTGTCTTCTGGGCTGTCCTAGAGGTAAGATAAAGTAACAGAAAAGACACTGGTGTGATCATCAGGTCTACTTGGAAACCATCCTGTTTCCACTGAAGTGCCACAAGAGCAGACATATTCCCGCATCTGCATTTTCAGGCAGAAAAGCACTCCCTCAGAGAGGATTTGAGTGAAGCTAGAATCTGGAGCTAAAACTAGGCCTATGTACAAGCCAGTATTGTAGCTTTTGAGTTTCGAACACACTACAAAAAGTCTTATTCTGCCAGAATTAAACTTTCTGCTAAGGGGACAGATCAAGATCAACTGCTGACCAAAGAGAGTCAGAAAATAGATTAACTTCAGTGCTTAAGCACATGTCATTGCTAAGAAGTGTGCATGTGTGTACATATGTATGATTTACACTGTAAGATAAAATTATTTTTCTAAAATCCATAAAATTACTTTTTTCTGATCTATTTTATGTTTGCACATGCATATTTAGATCCATTCTTACCCAACAGATACCATTGACCTCCAATACATTTGCTGCTACTATGAATTGTTTCTTTTCTCTCTCTAAAGGTGCAAATTTTTGGTTTTGTTCCATCAAAACAATACACAGACCAAAGTTTCAGCTTGGGAGGATCTGAAGCCTAACTCGTTGTTACTTGTCTTAGAAGATTCATTTATATCTAGAAAAGAAATAACCTCCACTGTTAGTGTGCCATTTCCTGCTGGATTCATGAGGAAAAAAGAGGAACAAATTTTCCCTTGTTTTAAACTAAACCTAAATTCTAAACATGAATTCCTCATGCCCTTACATTCCTCAGCAAACAAGATACTACAAAAGAACTGATCAAGAAAATCACACAACGGTGAAAACAAAGTGTTGTCAACTTCTCTGGTTTTAGTTCCAATGTATTTATTGACTTGGTACTCAGCTGATAAAATAAGCAATTTCAAAAGAAATTCAACTTTCACTTTTATTAGACTTTTTAAGTACCTTTGTCACTACTTTGGCTGTGGTGAAAAGCTGGAAGTCTTAAGTTAAAAGGTACATAAACAAAACTACTCCTCAAAAGGAGTACTATTGAAAAAAAGTCTTTAAAGCTTTATTTTGTTCTTTTTACCAGTTGCATGGGGTTTGCATGCTTAAAGGAGATAGACTTTGAAAAAGTCTGCTGTCCTTACCTTCAGGACAAGCACATAGTTCAGAAAGACAAAACAGACTCACTTTTTCATAAATTTTTACAGAACAAAAAAGTAGTAACTGCGTTGCTTCTACTCTCGGAGGAAAATAAAGCTGAATTGCAACAGTCCCTCGGCTTTCTCTCTAATGTAATAAAAAGCCTTGGACAATATCTGGGCTGTGCAGACTTAGCCTTCAAATCTCCACAGCTAGGTTATAAAAATGAAAAGCAAAACGAAAGCTTGCATGAATGAACAGGTGTTTTGGTGTTTTGACCCTGGCTGGATGCCAGGCACACACCAAAGCTGCTCTATCACTCCACTCTACAGCTGGACATGGGAGAGAAAATATAACAAAGGATTCATGAGCTGAGCTAAGGACCAGGAGAGATCACTCACCAAATACCATCAGAGGCAAAACAGACAGGAATTGAGGATATTAATTGAATTTATTAGCATCAAAATCAGAGCAGGATAATAAGAAGTACAATAAATCTTATAAACACCTTTCCCTCACCCCTCCCTCCTTCCCAGGTCTACCTCAACTCCCCCAGCAGTGCAGGGAGATGGGGGATGGAGGTTACGGTCAGTTACAAGTGACATCCATCAGTGACATACTTTTTATGCTATTCTTTCTCCCACAGAATAAATCGTTTTGCTTTGACCTGGTCACAAATGGCCACAACCCACAGAACTTCTTACAAAGAAAAATCAAAAGTTTTATTTTTTTAAATTAAAAAATTCTTCCAGTTCTTAAAGGCCTCCTTTTCATGATTTGTACTTCAACATTGAACTAGAATTATGTGTCTGCTACAAGTCAAACCATTTCTTCTGTAAATAAGAATTCATAAGAATTGCAAGTCATCAGAAATCAGTTCTATGTCTGTAAATGCCTTTCCTCTGGGATAATGTCACAGAGGTGGGGAAATGGATGTGAGAGGTCTGCTACAAGTCAAACCATTTCTTCTGTAAATAAGAATTCATAAGAATTGCAAGTCATCAGAAATCAGTTCTATGTCTGTAAATGCCTTTCCTCTGGGATAATGTCACAGAGGTGGGGAAATGGATGTGAGAGGTCTGCTACAAGTCAAACCATTTCTTCTGTAAATAAGAATTCATAAGAATTGCAAGTCATCAGAAATCAGTTCTATGTCTGTAAATGCCTTTCCTCTGGGATAATGTCACAGAGGTGGGGAAATGGATGTGAGAGGAGGATGGGACAGGTTGTGGATGTAGATCTGCCACAGAGAGTTTCATAATATTACTTTCATTTCTTTAAGAGTGGTCTTCATTTCACATTTTATGGCTCCTGTTTCAGGTAATTGTCTATTCCAGCAATGGGGAAAAGGTGGCAAAGTCCTTGTCTTTCATTTCAGTGGGTCTTCCGCTTCAGGGCAGGCAGGCAGGGGAGAATAATGTTGCAGGTCTGTAACTTTGCTGTTGAGCTGCACTTTTGCCATCATCTACCATCATCTTTCCAAATTTTAGCTACTCTTCTGTAATGTGGACCTTCCAAATCAGCCATATGGAAAAATTTTTCTCCATAGGTTGTCAAGGACAGTCAACTTCTGTTTCACCTTCATGATAAGACACGGCCTCTTTTTTCTGACTTTCTGTGCTAGCTTCTTTAAAAATCTCCTTTGCATATATCCAGAAAAGGCTACACAACGGCTTGGAATGCCATGTTTTCTTTTCGGATGCCTCTGAAATATCAGTGTTTCTGGTGGGCCAACACAAAGCAAAAAGAAATAACCTCCCTTGCAACAAGTTAAAGGTATTTTATTAAAATTATACTACCCCACACTGTACCTCCAATCAAGATTTTTTATTTCCTGGAAACGAAAAAGATAGAAAACCCCCAAATACTTCCTTTGTTGTGACAATCTATTTCCTTGCTCAATGTTCATTCTCTAATATTATCAGGCTCAGAAATAGGGGAGAGTGAAATATTGTAAATCACATTCTGCCATGTATGACAAGTGTGGGAGGAAGCATATTATACAAACAAATATCTTGAAGGACAGGCTCCATGCCCTGGAACCTCAGTACACAGACAGTGCTGCAGGGAGGAGAAAGAAAACAAGTCACAGACAATAACAAGCAATACCAAAAAGTAATGAAGGACCTGCTCAGACTGATATCAAACCCCCGAAACCCCCACATGGACTCTAGACTTTGGGGACATCTCTCTGCTTGATTCAGCATAAGCATGAGCACACCTGATTCAATAAAAGCATAATTTTCAGACAAACAGCCCCTGCACCCTTGTTCCCCTGTGTAGATGAAAGTAAAGACTGGAAAAGAACATAACCAGCAAGAGCTTTTCAGGCAGCTGGTTTCTGCACCACTTCCTGAGCAATTTGTAAATATTCTAGGCTTAGTTAGTATTATAATTTTTTATATTGTACCTTACCTAACAGTGTAAAATTCCATTTACTTCTTGTTGGCCGTCAGTGGAACTAATGCCAGAGCTCTGAATTGTTTTTTACATATTTTTAAGCATAAGGAACCCTGCCATTTTGTTTCAGTACTTACTGTTTTCCATTCAGTTGCAAGAAATATAGCTGTGTTAGGGTGTTTTATTAAGTATCCATGCAATCTACACAAAACGATTAAAAGGCTCACCTCAGGTCCTCAAGTTTGCAAACACAGAGAGTTAGCCTTAAATTTATGATTTATTTGAAAATAAATAATCCCTTATACAATAAATTAAATTAAAATTAGTCAAGTTGGATATTTACTGGTCATAAGTTTCCTCCCAGCTCAGTACAAAGATGCATTGAGCTTTAATGCTTAAGTGCCAGATGTTCCCTGTGAATATTCTATTCGTAGTTGTAGGGACCTACAGTACCCCTCTAGTTTTCTGCCCCAAAACCCACTTTTTTGTATTTGGCATGAAAAAACAATTGACACATCTATCTTGTCCCTTCTGCATACTTTGTCTACATCTATTGCACCCAGCATTTTACTGGGTATGGATTTTTACTGGCAGCTGCAAGCATCATAAGTGGTAGTCTTACACTAAGACATCTTTTCAAAATAAAGAAGAAAATATAGTTTGACTAGTAACAACCCCAAAGCCAGAGCTGTGGAAGACAGCAGCTGCTAGAGTCAGAAAGAGAAGGTAAATCATCTTACACTGCCTAAATTGGAATGACTCCCCATTATCCTAGAAAGCCTGTGGAACGCTAGTTTGATATATGAATAGCCAGCATCTCCAGAATAAATGAAATAGGCAGAGTCTGACATACATAAAGTAAATCTGTGTCTAAATGCGACGGACAAGAAGTGGTACATTTGGATTGAGCTAATGGTTTCGGAATATAAGCTCTTCACAGAAAATCCTCCTCTCAGTCTCCATAGGCTAAATGCATCTCACCCAATTTATGCTATTGAGCATCTGGGTGGCTGTTCCCAGCTAGGCATCTAGGGCAAGATTCCTCTCAAGATTCAGATCCCTACATTTAAGTATCCACATGTAGGTGTCTGCTGGTGCACTAGGCATTTACACTTACCTTGTGTAGGACTTAATGCAGTTGCCTGACACCTAAAATTATTTCCAGTCTTCTGCCTGGCCTTCAACTTATACTCCAGAGTGTGCAATTTCCCATAGGACTAGTGTATGCCTGCCTTTTCTCCTGGGTCACCTAGGTGTTTCCTTCCCTCCTCCCTACCTCCTCAGCTGTCTGTCTACCTGCTCCTCAGGTCTAGTTTTGACACAGCCCCGCTGCATAAGAACAGCTCAGACTTCTGAAGATATTGCTAAGTTATAAGGAAGAACTGTTAGAATGTGCACAGACCACAACTCAAGGGAAAAAACTGTGATCAGGAAACATAGCTTTAGTGAAACACCTGGGAGTCAGAAGGTGACAACTCAGAAGCAACAAGGATCAGGACATTCAGTGAACATCAGAGGCCCACTCTTCCCTTCCTGACTTATGATTTCTGATCAACAAAACCTCATTGTCAGCTTAGTGGAGATGAAAAGCATAGTAATGCCTACTCTAGGAACTCATTAGTCTTGACTGTCTACTGCACACATTCAACAAATAAAGGCTTTACGTCTTTAAACATAGTACCTTGTGCTATAAGTGTCCCTTGCTTACATGCCTTAAACTCACTTGAGCAAGTCAACGCACTGAGAGATGGTTACACAAACAGCCCTAGAAGACCCTGTGCTCAGGCTAATGTCCATACAGCAAAACCTCAGTGCAGCCAATGAAGCCTGGGCAGATATTCCACTAGATGTTGCTGACTGATTAAAAAAAGGACATAGAGCACCTTTTTGGTGCTGAATTTCAGGTACCTGAATCTCACTCAGCTATGGTGTCAGAGACCGATTTATAGCATAAGGACATGATAGGGCCTCTTTTGGCGCTCCTTTATCAACCCTATTCTCCAGTCTCTAGATGTAGCCCCAGCACCATCCTGGTGGTGCAACTGCTATGAGGCAAAGGAAAAAGAGATGAATCCTGTGGCTACAGCAAGATGGGGCAACACCACTCTCTTCAGATGTGTTGGTCCATGTCAGGAGATGGTTCATCCCAGTCACACGGCTTCAGCAGTAGTCATGACTGTAGTCATTACATTCACCATGTCTTCACCAAGTCTGGGCTCAATCCCATCCTGAGCTCTGTCCCAAAGTGTTCCGGTTGTCTCATGTGTATCTGCTTCCAGGGATTGTAAAGCAAAAAAATTATAAAATCACTAAATGCTGGTAATTTAAGTCACCTTGAAAGAAATCTACGCAGTAGGAATTTAAATAAGTCTTTATGCAAGGTCTTTGTTATCTAGCCATTATTAAATTCTTATGCCAGAAAATCTGACAATTTTCCTAAAAGATGGTTTTATTCCCTGTAGACAATAAAAATAGTGACTTTTAAAAGTGTTTTTCAATACACTGCTGTCATTTTCTAAATGAAAAATTTTCTGTTGTCTGTTATCTCATCTGAACATGCTGGCAATTATCTTGTTATATTACTGCTTTCTATAATTTAATATTCAATTTGATTTTTGGACCAAAGCCACTCTTTATATCTGAGAAATCAATTTTTTATGGTCACTACTACTGATTTTCTTAACAGCCTCTATCTGCAAGCCATTTTTTTTGATCAACTGAAGCACATACTGAGAGCGAAACTATCACCAAATAATCTTTTTTCTTCATTAACCTGTCTCTAAACTTCCTCCACTTTCTCTGTCAGAAGCACTCCACTTTCTTCAAAGGTCTAATATCATAGTTCTGTTTTTCTTTTCCCTTTCCCCTCCTTCCCACTCATAACTTGTAATTTGATCTGTGACAGCTTCAGGAAAAAAAAACAAGTCTCATTTTAGTAACTTTCTGTCATTCCGTGTTTCGCTAAGTAGTTATGCAGAACTGAGATCCAAATACTACCAAATTTGGAAAAAATCAGATTCACATTCAAATTGTTCTGCATTACGTTATAGAGAAATCTTTCAAAAATCCACTGTAACACAAAGTGCAGGTCAACACACTTTTAGGAGGAGATTTATTTTTTCCTAACCAAAAAACTCATAGTTTGCTAGTAATGGCAACTAAGGGAGAATGCACAAGGAGGATTAACATTTCTGGATACAGAAATACGGATCAGAAACAAATCTAGGTTTCATAATCACTGCTAAATCCACAGCTGAGACCAGTGTTACTATCTCTTTGTATGTATTATTTGCTCTGGTATCCTCGTGAGAACCAAGTCACCCTCCAGCACCACCTGCTGAGAGTACTTTGATCATGCTGTATAGAAGATGACTTCAGATTTTTTATGGAGTCCTTTTGGTCCATTCTGAATGTCTTTCCCCAGAATATCACCCCCTGCTTCTTGGGTTATTATGTACTTGGTTACTGGCTTCTTCTGGGACATTTTTGTTTCCTGTGTTGCCACAACTCACCTGATGGGAGGGATCAGACTCACCAAGATTGCACTGGTGACCCATGGATGCTGTCAGAGGCAGCTCATCTTTTGTACAAAACAAAACTAAGATGTTTCTTTCAGGACTTAGACCCTAAGACAACAGTGACCCATAAGTCAAGGGCACAGCCCTCCCCAACACATTGCAGCTGAGACATTCTGTTAATAGAATAAGTCCATTGCAAGGCACAGAGTTTGAAACTAGAAAGTATTTCATTTGCCTAGAAATCTCTTGATAGCACAGAAATGAAAGCAGAATGGTGCATTTTTCTAAGACTAATGCATTTTTCTACGAATTAATGGTGTAAGGAAGTAATGATAGGAAAACAGCTCTCTCAACAGAAATACAAGAAATATCAATGACTCAACAATGCCATTTGCCCATGACAGGCATTAAGATGGCAGGATGGCAGGACAAAACCCTCCAGTGATCTTCAAAGGGAGAAGTTTGAAAGCATGAATCGTGCAAGACATAACGTTGCTGAAAGGGAGATGCATCTGCAGTGGGCTTCATGTCAGCTCATATTTGAAAATCTACTACGTATCTCTTTCCTAGGTGAATTACAACCTGTCTGAAAACAGAGCTCAAGGTAATCATACAGATTTTTAACTGCAATGCCATTTACAGTCCCCTTACCAAAACCTAAATTTGATGGGAATCTGTTTTGTACTATGATCAACTGTTATTTTTTCTTGAGATTCCTTGAGACTGAATTTTTTGTGTAATTATTACGTGTATAAGAAATTTCAATTGCAATTTCACATTCACTGCATACACACTCTATTTCAGTCATCATGTGTATAAAAACAATCATTTGTAGATAAAATGATCCCACATTAAAAAGGCTTTACTTATATAGTATCCTTGATTTGTCTTAGCCAAAGTAAATTAAAGTCTCCCTTGATTGAGTTACAAGTAAAATCTGAAGTCTCCCTTGATTGAGTTACAAGTTGAAGAAACGAACTGGGGAAAAAAGAACATATTTTGCTAGTTTTGCTCCAAGTTAATGTTTGAGTTTGTCCTTATTTCTTATCCTCCTTTTTCCCTTCAAATTTTAACTTATTTGTTTGCCTCACCAGAGCCAAATTGCTTTGATCCTTTAATTATCTGAATTATTTTTACGTGTTCCTTGTTTCTCTGCCAATCATTAATACATCTTGTTGTGAACAGACTGCTAAAAAATTCAGGTTTTGCACAGCATGGCAATGAAGCTTAGCTTTTACATCCAAGAGTTTGAAGACTTCCTGATTCATTGTATGAGCCAATGAACACGTTTATCTAACGCTTTGCAAAAGGAATAAACTTGCTGTGTCTGTTGTCATTGTTTCCCTTTTGACTATCATATTCACTTGAGTGCCACTGTCACACTGACTTCTGTCAAAGCCAATTAATTCCTCGGTGATTGTGTCTTTAAAAGAAACACTGCCTCTCTCTGTCATGATGATAACAATAAACCTCAGAGCTGATCCTCTTAGTATAAACTGCCAAACATGAGGAACTGCTCCTTAAACTTGACTAGTTGGAAACACCATGTGCTTCAGACGTGTCCTGGCAGGTCTCTGCAGTTATAAGTAGTTTTCAACTCTCTTCTAGGTATTTAACCCTCTCTTCTGCCCCAGTCATCAGTTTGACTTCTGTCCTTCTATTGCCCTTCATTACCGTTCTCAGCCTCTCACTTGTCTTACATTTCCTTTTCCTGTTTTGGAAAATTCCCCAGTTTCTGTACTCCTTTCTGACTCCTTTCTCAAACACATTTCAGATATCCTCCCAGTCTCTAAAATAATGTGATGCACTGCCTACAACAAATGCACAAGCTTCCTCTTCCGCATCCAGTTACCTTCCAGCCTCGCTTCCAGTATTTCTGCTCCACTGAAGATACTCTCATTGCTGTCTCCAGGACCCTGTCCAAAGTCAAACGTCAGGACCTTTACTTAATAACTTTCCTTTTTACCTACTCTTTTATTTTAGATATCAATCACCATTTTAGCCTTTACTTTAATTTTATTCTGGTACATATATAAAGTTGAGGCCTTTTTCCTTCTGCATCCTCCCATGATTTCTTCAGCAGTCCTCAAGAAGGTAATTTTTCCTGAGGAGATTCCCAAGGTTCCTAAGCTGGTAATTTACCTTTTAAAGATCCACTTTATGATCAGCCACCTGAATCAAACCTTCAAGGACCATGAACTGTCCCTTTTTTAGAGATGCAAAAACCAGACAGCATGGACTAGAAATTTTGCAATCTGATATTTTTACCTGTTTCCCCAAGGAAATTTCTATCATTTGGGAATATTTCCAGTATAAGAATTATTTTATTCTCATATACGAATTTGTATTCCTAGGTGAGGAAGTCTAGAAAAGAGGAGATTTTTCCCCCTGCTTGTGTATTAAGAAACAAAAACAAAATTATCATGGCTGATTGGAAAGTCATTGTTTGTTATTAAGACTGAAAAAGCTGCAAGAAAGGTGTGCTATTAGGAAAATCAAGTTATAATAGTGAAAAAATAAATGAAGGCTGGCCTAAAAGAAGAAAACCAATGCCTTTGACAGAGCTAAGATTTTAAGGAAGATAATGTTCATATTAGCAAGAAAATCACAGCAAGATTTTGGTTAATTCCTAAAACTGAACGTAAATTCTAATGTTAAAAAAAAAAAAAAAAAAAAAGCATAAAGAGACCATGGAAACATTTGTCAGCTCAAGGACACAAAAGCTCTGTCCAAATATGAGTCAGCTGGTATGAAAATCCAGCAGTGGGGATTTTCTTTATAAGGGTGCAATATACCTGATCATGTAGAGTTTATCTGGAAATACAGCTAAGAAATTGCTGTGTTTTCAATTGATTAAAGAATTAATTTTTATATATTAAGGACATTTTTATGAATTAAAGCAATAATTTCAGACATGATGCTGCAGATGTACTATTAGACTAGTCCAGTAAATACTATTCATACACAATGGTAAACTATAGAAAAAGTGCATCTCTCTGTACATCAATCTTCATACAATTGCTGTTCCACGTTTTATATATAGGTAATAGAAAATATCTTGATGGGGAAAGGAGGGTGAAAGTCTCTAGTAAACATTAGACACTATTTCAAATTATTGTTTCAATGTTTGAGATACAGCTTGAAAGAAATCAAATGCAGACTGAAGCTGCCATGCAGCTCTGTCCCTTTTAATTCAAACTCAGGAACACCTGATAAAAAGACTTACAGTTTTTCAAGGTATTTATCAAAACCTGTACAGTCTGACATTTTTGATATTTTTTACTGATAGTACTAATTACAATGATGTACTTACAGAAAAAATCCTTGGCCAGATGCTGATCTCAGGTAGCCAAGTGTAATTCTGGAGTAATCTGATTGCTCTTGAGAGCATAACTCCAGATTTATGCTCATATGCCTAACAATTCAATCTGGCCCTAAGCTTTAGTAACTAGTAAATTCCTTCTGTTCAGGTTTTTTCCCGTTTCTGTCCACGCCTTATGGTCTGCTGTATGAAGTCTAAAAACATGGAGGTATTTTGATGTTTTAGATGATTATCTATTTTATTACTGAATGGACTGAAAAAGGACATATCATATAAAGAAAGCAAAAAATTGTCTAAGTCAAAGATTTCATTCGTATCCTTTGGATTTTTTCTTCAAAATAAAGTCTTCAAGAAGAACACAAGAAGACCTAGAAAGATCTGGGAATATTTTTTTTTTCCTTAAGGTTAACATTTTTGGAAAATGTTTATTCTATTTCAAAGAGCATTTTGTTTGCTTGATATTTTAAACCAAAACATCAAATCCAATATGACTGTCCAAATACTGGAAATTCTCTGTGCTGGTAGAGAATCAGCAGAGGTAGGAATCTGGTTGTGAGTCCTGTTGTTTTACAGACAGACTCATCCTGAATGTGTAGCCAACCGCCAGCTTGCTGTGCCTGCCATCACAAATACAAATAACAAATAAGCATGGCAGAAAGAGTATAGGAAGATATTCTTTAACACCGAGTGATTCCTCCAAAACTCATTATTTTAATAATGAACACAGCCCATCCATGACAGGCACAAGACTGAGTTTTTATGCAAATAGATTCATCAGTTCTGGAACCATTCTAGCCCTGAAAATCAAATTAACAATATCCATCATGAGACATAATACAATTGCAGCAGAAAAAAAGGAGGTGTTACCTCCTTTAATAGCTGAGAAGGTTAGAAATATGGTTTATGGTTGGCAATGTCCTTCCATAAGCAAGAACAATACCATAGCAACAGTTGCTATTGTTTAGGTATAGATGTTAAAGTTTAAGTACAAGAAGTACTAGATGAATGTGAAAAATAATACAATTGAATAATTTAAGACATAGCAATATTGTACATCTAACACTGTCATCATCTAACACTGATTAAGCTATAAAATTGTGTGAACAGAGACACTGAAACATTACATTTATCTTCCTAAAGATGCATCAGCTACAAAAGATATGAATCCTAGTAGAAGCATTGCAGTGAATCACTTTAATTATGCAAAGTTAAAAAGTAAGTTTAACTGTTTAAAAGATGTCTCTTCAGGACCTACCTGCTAGGAATAGAAAGCCTGAATGACTCATTATGGCGAATAAGGGATGTGAAAGGCAAACTTACTTTTGGTCAGCTTATCCTGGGGATCTGCTTTACTTGGGTAAAACAGCTTCTGTTAAACAAATCCATGACTTCTATCTAGGAAAGCGTAACAATGTCTAATTTTAGTCTGACTTGAGGTTTATACAAATGCATCAAGCCATATAGTTACAACACAAAAAAGAGGATGTACTGCCTTTTTAAAAGACTTTCACAGATGGATGTACTGCCTTATAGTGCAGTTCTACCAGCACCAACTGTCCATTCTTGGCATCCATTCATTTCTTAAAAATTACTTTTTTCTTTTATCCCTCACCTTCTAGCTCTATGTCTGACTGAAGCAAATCTAAGGCAGCAAATCTGCCAAAAGGCTCTAGGAATTACACAGCCATTGAGGGGACAAGACTGGTGAACCAACATAGAAGCAGCACAGAGGGTAAAAAGAAAAAGGAAGAAGAAGAAAAGAAAAAAAACCCCTGTTTTTCTCTCAGGCTACTGAGTCAGTCATATTCAAACTACATTTGTGGGATGACTAATGTCAGAGCAGGAGACACCATGCCAAGGCTAGAAGAGGATGAGACTGTTCAGCCTTGGTACAGACTTACATCAGCTTGAACTGCCCAGGAAGTCCAATTTGCTTCATCTTTGTGTACCCTTTAGGAAAAATGAGCTCAACTGCCATGTCCTAGTGGTAAAAAATCACCTTTCTGTGTATAATCTAATGCCTCATAAACTGACATAACCCTGTAGGAAACCACATCAGCTATCCTTCTGCTTCCTTTTTGTCCTTCATGTGCATTAAGATAAAGCTTCTCTGTAGAAGTGGTGAGGGAATACATATTTAAGATATCCAAAGTTACTTGTTTCCCTGTATTCCAAATGTTTTATTTGATACCATTTACAGGAGAGGGAGGGGGGGAGGACAAAAAGACAGCTAAGGAAACAGAAACATATTCACTCAAACTGTAGGAGGCAGATGCAATTTTTCTGTTTCCTGACAGGATCAGAAGCCATGTCTCCTCAACAATGACCTAGCGACAACATTGTAAGATGTTCTAGAGGTTTGTTCACAGTCTCTCCCACTGATTCTCTTCCATCTTGCATGGACTATTTAAATATTCATTAAGCCAGTGAGAAGGAAAATTACTCAGTATTAAAGCACTTTCTTGAGCACTTTCCTGGAAGGTGACAAATCTTGGCTCAAGTCCATGTTTTGATTCAGAGCAGAATTTGGAAGCAAGGTCTCCCTTTTCTCAGGAATGTACTCTAACCAAGTTGCACTTACCCTTTTTTTTATTGTCTTAGAGAATATCTAGCCTCTATAAAATGGCAGAGAGTCAGTGGAAGGTGTTGTACACAAAATACAAGATAACATGGTGGTTAAGCCAGCCTGGAAGCTGCAAATTTAAATCTCCAGAGGAATGGGCTGTTGTGAACATGAGATGAAAAGGACAATTTCCTCAGCTAGAGGGCATGCAACCACAGTGCAACCAGTCTTTCCTCCATCACATTTTCAGTTTTTCAATACCTACATGCTGCTTTGAGCCTTACGTCAGAGTTCAGCCCTACAGCAGAAAGCAATAAGTATTTTTCTGATGGCAGTTAAAATAAAAAGAGGTCAGGTTGTTATACAGTAACTTGAGTGTCCAAGATTTCACAAGAAAGGAGACTTAAATTTTATCTCACAGCTTTAGGATTTCTGAGGAAATGAGTGGTAGAAGCAGCCAAAGAAAAGGTCCCATTTCACTCCAAGGCCTGTCAAGTGGAAAGGCTGTTAATAATCTAAGTTTATGCTAATCTGTGGTAAATGTTAATACAGTACTCTGTAAAAGCTGACTCTGTCTGCCATCAGCAACCGTGATGGCAAAACCGAAGACATCACTGCAGGACACATATGTTAGTCAGAGCCTATGGAAGGATAAAAGAGCAGATTACTTGCCATAGCTACCATATCCATGAAAGCTAAAAGAAGACTTTAGAAAAAAAATCCCCAGCATTTCAGATCACAGAAGAAAATGTGGTCTGTTTTTTTCTTCAGTATCTTCCTTCAGGAAACAGACAAAATTAGAAGGATATCTTGAACAAGAATTCACTATTTTAGATGTTGATATTCTGAAACCAATTATTTCATTTATTTAAGTTGCAACTAGTACAATTTTGTACTATTTTAAATGTCTCTGATAATCCTGAATGAAAAGTAATTTAAGATCCCTTAGAAATTATAAATTAAAAACAAGCAGCACCCCTCCCCCCGAAAAAAAAGCAAACAAACTCAAAAAGACAAAAAAAATTACTCCTTGAAACACTATTTATCTGGAGGAGCAGTCATATTTTCAGCCAGGTTACAGCAGAAGACCTGAGGGTAAAGAATCTTTGCATTCTTCCCCATGCCTCAGCGCATAAACTTGAAAGCGAAGATGTCACCCTACGTCAGCAGAGGGACACTGCAGTCCCAGCCTGTACACAGAGAGAAGAAGGAAAACGAGGTCAGTTATGCAGAAATAATCAACATCACCAGGTCTGCACTGCCCTCAGGGAACCTTGCCACTGCACAAACTCAAAGGCACCCAGACAGCACAACCTTCCCTCTGGCCTGCCATTCCCACTAACCTCCTCCCAACCTCCACCTCTAGCACCACAACGTATTCTGAGCCCTGCAAAACCTTGTAGGAAATCCCTAACTTGAGGCTTCAGCTTAAGACTAAGTACTGACTGCTCCAGAGTCTTGGCAATGAGAATCAAGAGGTGGGACAGTAATTAGACTGGTTTCTGAATCTGTATATATATTAGAGAAAAACTTTGCCTTTCATTGGTGTAGAAAGCTTTGCTTTCCTTGCTGTTTTTTTATACTATGTTGATAACTTATGGCAGTTTTTAGGATTTTTGCCTGTTTTTGCAAGAAAACAAGCATTTTTGTATCATGCATTTTAAGATCTTTTTTGATTTGTTCAAGGATGGCGTCTCTGAATGTAAGACTTGAATTTGCTCTCTCATATATTTCTGTTGAAGAGAAAGTATACTCAGACCTCTCTGTAAATTGGAATTGTATTTACCTATCCATGACATATGATAAAAGGATTCATTATTAAAAATAAGGGTTTATTCCCATCAGTTGTAAGTTCAGAAAAAGCAGATCTGGTGAAATCTTCCTTCAATCTACTGCACATGAGCAATAGTGTACAGCCACAGACACATCAATTCGATATTGCCCAGGAAAAGAGCCCAAAGCCCCTGGAACGCAGAGAGCACACTGGCACAGCAGAGTTCCAATCCTTACACTAAGTGTAAGATGTATGTCTTAAATGGGTATGCTTGCCCTCATGAGTTACTTAGATTTTTCTTTTTTTATGCATAAAAAATTAATTTTTTCATCAGCAGACAGAGCCTGAAGCAAATGAGCATTACAGCAATTTTAGACTTTCTTGCTGACAGGAGCTCTCTACTGAAACCTTCTGAACTCTGTTAATGAGTTGGAAAAGGATGCGTTGCTCTTCCATTACTCCAACATTTTACCACTGAGGTTCCACTGAGGCTGAATCTTGCTGAGGGTTCAAAAGTGTCCAGCTGCCAGCTGGAACCCTGCTAAATGCACACCATTGGAGCAAAGTTTTACAAAAGTTGCCTTAGAACATGAATGGGTTGCAGTGAACTCCAAACATAAATTAAATTCAACGCAGTTTTAAATAATTTATCTAAATAGGAAAATAACATCTAGTTTTAGAACTCCTCATCTTGCTCAGGAAAATAAATTCAGGAGAAAAGGACACATCAAATTATAATTACTGCAACATGAATTGATTTCAATTAAATATAATCCCAGTATCTTTCTGGCACTATGTAAAGCAAGTTTTAACTTTAGGTATTCTCTTCATAAAGTAAGTTGAATGTTAGTGAATTAACCTAAGTATTAGTTTAAAAAAAACCCTGACAACCACATCTGCAGTAACAGGTTGTGAAGACCCATATGGATCATATTCAAGGGCAGAATGTAGTTTCTGAATTATACTGAAGTCACCTTAGAAGCTAGTCACCAGCTAGAGAACCCAGGAAAAATGTCAAGTTTGGCAAACAGTGGCAAAACTTATTCATTTCTTTTATTCTGGGGCTTATGCAGGTAACAGTTCTAAAGTTCCATGCTATCTACAGTTTTTTGAATATATACTCCATTGCCTACATGAAACAGACTTTTGTAAACATTTAAATATTATTCTCACCATTTGTAAGTACAAATCTAAGCCATGATATAATATAATATACTATACTATCATATAATATCATATCAATCATATCATATATTAATCTGTACATACCCACACAATTAAAAATAGAGGTTTGGCCTCAGTTGTGTCAAAGCACTGATAACTAAATGGCATGTGGATATGCAGAGGTGAATAGGATGCGATTAATAAATTTATTTATTTATTTATTTATAATGGAGGGGTTTTAGTAAACAAAGCATGTAACCATGCTTCAAAAAATGGTTTAAAAACTCCAAATATGGACATGACAATTTTGTTTTCTGTTGGGGAGCACAGACAACGGAGGCAGGATGCCTTGGAAGGCTTCATTATTCAGTGAGAACACAACATGTCACTATGTCCACTCTCAAGAGCCCATGAAGAAGCAGTGGCCATAGTAACACCACATTCAAACTCCATGCCATGGAGTGCATGGAGCCACAGCTGCAGCAGCTCCAGCAGCTCCAGCAGCTCCAGTCTCCAGGGCATCTGTGGGGACAGATGGAACTGATCTGTGTAGCATCTGAAGGTATATATAGGGTGGGCTCTGCAATGGATTCTTCCTTTATCCAGCAAAGGTCAAAAATCCTGTCAACAGAACAGAGAAAGGCTGAAGGGCTTCTGTCTTGATCATAGAATCATGGAATAGTTTGGGTCAGAAGGGACCTTAAAAATCATCTAGCTTTAGCCCTCTTGGCACAGGCAGGGACACCTTCCACTAGACCGGGTTGCTCAGTGCCCCATCTAACCTGGCCTTGAACACTTCCAGGGATGGGGAAGCCACAGCTTCTCTGGGCAACCTGTGCCAGTGCCTCATCATCTTCACAGTAAAGCATTTCTTCCTAATATCTCATCTAAACCTACCCTCTTTCAGTTTCCTATTCAGTGACCTATCACTACATGCCCATATAAAAAATCCTTCTCCAGCTTTCTTTTAGCCTTCTTCAGGTACTGGAAGGTTGCTATAAGTTCTCCCTGGAGTGTTTTCTTCTCCAGGC
This sequence comes from Eulacestoma nigropectus, assembly GCA_013397775.1. Taxonomy (NCBI): domain Eukaryota; kingdom Metazoa; phylum Chordata; class Aves; order Passeriformes; genus Eulacestoma; species Eulacestoma nigropectus. The sequence goes on along the minus strand of VZTE01005519.1, from coordinate 1,896,162 downwards.
TGAACAGCCCCAACTTTCTCAGCCTGTCTTCATGGGGAGGTGCTCCAGCCCTCTGATCATCTTCGTGGCCTTCCTCTGGACTCTCTTCAACAGGACCTTGTCCTTACATTGGAGTCCCAGAACTGGAAGCAGCACTGCAGGTGGGGTCTCACTGAAGAGGAGTAGAGGGGCAGAATCCCCTCCTTCAACGTGCTGGCCACGCTGCTTTGGATGCAGCCCAGGATACAGCTGGCTTTCCAAACTACGAGTGCACATTGCTGGGTCATGTTGAGCTCATGTTGATACTTATTTCTTATTAACCAGTTATGTACTTTCTAAGTGCTTCATCTTGTTTGGACTCTGAACGTTTTTACTGTCATTATAACTAAGCCACTAAAGCCAAACTTGCCTGGCAGCTAGCGTCAGCAGTAGTCATGGCAGCAGTGCACTTCCTTTCAGGAAGGGAGCCCAAGTCACAGTTCAAGATACCAAGCAGAACCGTGCGGGGATGCTTGAATTCCTAATGCTTAGGACTCGCCTACAAGGGAAGAGAAACCAAACATATTTGGCTTCATTATCAAGTAATCACAACCAGAGAACAGAAATCAACTGTCTAAACTCTAAACTTGTTTCTGAAATGGAAGTTCCGTGGCTGCATTTTTTAAATATATCTGTCTATTAATATCTGCATTAGCTACTAGATAGCTCCTGATACTAAAAAAATAAAGGGTCTCAGAAAAATGAGACCACTTTTTCCGGGGTTTCAGCTTCATCAGCATCATAGTCTTTGCATTTTTCCATTTTCATATACAGGCTTAGGAAAAAAGTTGACATTGTACTGGAATATATAAAATATACACAATGTGCAAAACACTTGAAGTAATCCCTTCCCTCTGATCAACACTAGTAAGGACTCAGCTCTCTCTAGTTTCAGGCATTGTTCTTCAAGAAAGTTGTGGTTCAGCTGAGCATAATCCTTAGGAGAACAATGAAAAAGTCAGGAAATCATGATCTATGAAGAAAGGTTGGAGGGTCATTTAAATTAAAGCATACCAAAGAGCCCTGCAACACTATTGAAATACATAAAAGGCTGCTGAAAGGAGAAATAAAATAGTTGACCATGCCAGTGGTGGATTGTGGAAGAATTAATTGATTTGAAGTAGCACGAAGGATTATATTAAATACTAGCAAAAATTTTCTGATGTTAAATGTAATATAGCACTTGAATCAACCTGGAGAAGCTGTTGAGGCTCTGGCACTGGAGATTCTTGAGAACTGCTTAAACATCTGACAAGAATGACCAACCCCCAGTCACTCTAGTCATGGAGCAGAAGAACCCACTGAGGGTCTCATGAGCTTCTTGCTCATCTTGTGCAGTGATGCCCATACAGATTAGAGTGTTCCTCCACACAGCAGTTTCGGGAGGAAATGCAACCTTAGTTGTCATGTTTAAATTCAGTTGTAATTGTTGTATGTAACTGATGGAATACTGTCTCTGCTGGAAGACAAAGCTTGAAAACAAGCTTGCGTCTTTTCTGTATTGAAAAAGTTCTGTGATCATGATCGATAGGAAAGAACCATAATAATTCATCCACTTATCTATTTTATATTTTAGAGTTTGTGATTCACATCATCTCACTTTTGACATCTAAAAGTTAGATAAGCACTATAAGGCTCCTTCTTTAAGATGCAAGACAACTCTTCAGGTGAATTCACCCTACTCTTACTGCCTAAATTAAACAAGGTGCTTTGTTTACTGTGTATCTCTGTCTCTTGGCAGCACAGGGAGCTTCATCAACTAAACAAGTATTTCTATGGATTGCCAAGATAAGCCTCGAAGCAAATGAAGAGATTTTGAGAGGAACAAATAGCAATCCTAATGTGGAAATGGCAACTGCATCTCAATTCATATCACACTACTCATTAAATAGCACCAGTGTAAATGATCAAATCTGCTTTAGGGGTCATGCTGAGAGGGTACTGCTTCTTCTGTATATCTAGTTATATTTGCAATGTTTTACAACTTGACAGGGATTGTTTGAAGTAGGTTGTGATGTTATGAGTCAGTACGTTCAAATCAGATGGACTGTTAAAAGAGGAGCTTCCAGAAGGCAGACATGCAAAACAATTTCTCCCTAAAACCAGTATATGATTGCTTCTTCAGCTCTGGGGCTGGATTCAAAAGCCTAACCCTCCAGCTATACCATTCCATTGCCCTCTGCAGTACGTGGTACTTCAGTGTGCCTGCTACTAGAAGAAATATTTCATAATTTCATAATAATAATATATGACAATATTTCATAACAAAATGAAAGCAATGTATATTTGAATGCAAATATTAGTTTAAACAAAAGAAAAGCTCCAAGTGGTAGCCCTTATGGATTACCTGAGACATCTTAGGCCTGATACCAATGAAGAGATTTCTAATTAGTCTCTATGAATAAGGAAGATATACATTTATATTTGTTAGGGTTTTATTATAGTGCTGTAATATTAGTAATCTTATTTTAATAATAACCTCACTTTGAAGCTGAATACATAATTTAAAAAAACAAATTAGTACCAGTTATGTTTTGTGGCGTGGATATTATTAAATCAAATTTCATTGTGTGAGAATGTGGGTATACACATGAATCAGTCTTTCATAAGTTATAACTGATGTTATATACAATATGCAATTAACATAATTACTTTTGCTAGGGCATGGAAAAATAAAATATATTTCTTAATTTTTCATGCTGCTTTGAAAAGTTATCAGAAATGCTGTTAAATAAAATTTAGTTTTGGTTTGGATACTCTAATATCTTTCATGACATGAGCTCTAAATTAATTCCAAAATCAAAACACAAACCAGCAGGGAGCTGCAGCCAATAGGCAAAGATCTTCTCAGTGCCTGATATATTAATTAACAACATTTTAAGTGTGCCCCTGCCACTATATACAATGTTAAATGAAGGTCCCACCCAACATAAACGTAGAATGGATGAAAACAGATAATTTCACCATTTGTAAGGGTCAGTGGAAGCAATTTAGTTGCTGTCAGCTCAGATGGCATGCCAGTAATGTATATATACTCAAAAAAAGTATTTATTTCCTTCATAAAGCCTGAAGATATTTAAAACACCACTGGACAAGAGACTGGACAATCTGCTTTTTTTAACCCTTCATAGGCAGACTGGGTGAGCTCCAGAGATCCCTTTTTACCCTAGACATACTGTCCTTCTGCCATTCTGTGAACAGGCAGGTGAACTAAGAAAACACAGACAGTAACTGCAAAGTAGTAATGTGTGCAAACCTTTCCTTTTTCTGGAAAGTTCACTTTCCTTTGGAAAAAGATAATTATTTTGCTCAGCTATCCAGTACTATCACCCCAAATCTCATGTTTGCAGACAAACTGGCTGTCCCAGAGGGGACTAAATCACAAAGAGCAAAACTCAACACATCACAGACTACGCTCATAACACTATAAGAGGAATACATATACCTGAGCAAAATGAAAGTAGTATTCTCTTCCAGTTTTATTACCTCAAAAACTGGCATCTGTTATAGCCTAACCATTCAAGACCCCTCTGTAAAATAGGTGGGATTAAGGCATCTTTATAGGATAATAACTTTACCAACCTAAAAAGGACCTTAGGAGACTGACGACTTGTTTAAACTGGGCACTTAACTTTAAGATAGCAAAGGTTATGAAAAAAGAATGTCATTGAGAGAGAAAGTCACACAGAGAATAATCTTAAGTGAATTCTAGAAATGTAGTGTTAGTTGGAGAGAAGCCAGTCAAACATATCTTAAAATAGATTTTTATGTGTTCAAACCTCCACACAGATTTATCATCTGTCTTTATAAATAACTAGACTTGAGTAATTCTACTGCAACAGGCATTTTTTAATTGAGACTAAGTCCCTGCTTTGAGAAGTGCTCAGTAGTAATTCCCCAGGACAATATTTTTACAGTGTTGAATAGGCATTTTCACAATCTTATTGTTCGAACGCTTCTGTTTCTGTTCAGATTTCTTCAGAGCAACAGCACAGCCTGCGTGCTCCAAGGCAGACCTGGACAGACATAGATGAGCATGTGTCAGTCACCAGGAAAGCTTTACAGAGATCAAGTCGGATTTGCTGTGAAAGCATGTCTCCAGCACACACTGCTCTACAACTCTTCTCAAGGTACAGCACTTTCCTTGCATGTTCAGTCATTTCCTCTGAACAGATCTGGACAGCCTCATGAAATGCATCACACTCCCTATCTCTTTATTCCACTATCTAGCATTTTTTTTAAACGAATGTCCCTTTCCACTCTCTTCCTGTCATTCTTTCCAGGTGGAAAGGCAGATCCTTCCACCACTGTCAGCCTGCAGAATATTGCCCTTCAGACGAAAGAAAACCTATGAAACCTGAAGACCTCCTCTCAGGACAGACAGCAAAACTACTAGGTCTGTATCATCATTCACAATTGTGGGGAACTGGGAAGAATTTACACACATTTGGTTATGATAATTCTGCAAATTACTGCCATGTTTGTAAGCAGAGTATAAGTATCAAAATTAAAAATGTATTTCACGTCTCCATCATTTCCACGTGCTGTTCACTGAAGCAGTGCTTCTGGCCCCAAAGGCTGCAGTTTGAGGAGAGTACTGGTGAAAAGAGATGTAACACCTGTGACTGTGGTGCACAGGGGACCTGAAGGAAAGCACACTAAAAACTCTGAAGCAGTTTCCAATGCAAAATAAGACATGGAGGTGTCAGGGTTTTCATACCTTTTCCTGAGATAAGGGTTGAGAAGTTTTAAACACACTGGTTAGAGGCAATTATCTGGATCTCCAGTGCCTACCTCTACTTCCCCTGAGTGCTACATTGATTTTAAGGGGCATTGTAAAGGATTAAAAGTTCTACATGTCAAGAGTACAACCTGACCCTGCTGCACTGCAGTAACTAGCAATTATGGAACACAACACACTCAATGGACAAGCAATCTGAAATGTAAGAGGATTTGTCTGGATGATAAAATTCAACATTCAAATCATGCTCCAGGGAGCTCTGTGGGTCATAGTCTAATCAAATGGGAAAAGTCAGCTTCACCTTTATTTTGGCCATGTTTTGCATATGCTTTACGGTGGGAATGGAGAGCAAAGACTCCTGTTCCTATTAGAAACCAATCCTAGACGCAGTCTTGTGGCTGGCACCCGGCAGTTATTGGGTTACATGTCAGCTGCAGCAGCTGGGCAGGAACTGGAGCACAAGGCAATAAAGGATTCATGGTGAAGGAGGGTAGTTTTCTATCATCCACCACTGTAAGAGACACAGACTTTTTCTGATGGAAATCATCAAAACTGAACAAAATCTCCCTCAGACCCCAGGCTTTTTTCCAGAGATGTGCAGGCAAAGAATCTAGTTGCACACCCTGTTGGGCACCTAATATTCTATGAGTGAATTTCATGCACAGTAAGTTTTGATTAGGATTTCAGCAGATGTGCACAGTGTAGTACCATTCAGAACAGATACAACCAAGGCAAAAAAGGAAAAGGGACTGCTTAGAAAGGGCAGAGTCAGTGCTGATATTTCTCCTGGCTTCTGCACAGCTTGTCTTGAATAGGAACCCCTCTAGGGAGGCTGTGAACTCACAATATTTCCCCAGCAATGGGTGCTTTCAGGCATGGGAAAGAGTAGGGAAGGACGGACAGAGTCAAACAAGAATTGTACTGCAGATTCCTTCTTTCACTGTGGCACAGTGAAAATTGTTCCAGAGAGAAAATGATGAGGACGAAAAATAGAAAGTCATTCCATGGAGGATTTTTGAGCTTATGAAACTTCTATCAGTTCTACTTCATTCACAAAGTGAAATGAATCACCATGGCAAAAATGAAATTAAACCTTATCAGAGTATAGTTCTGCCATGCACCATGAGTCAATGTCCATTACACATGGCATTCCTTCCCTCTGATGGTGAATGGATGCAATAGGACTGACTGTCTCACAGAATGACTTTCCCATTGCCCAGCAAATTCACCACTGTATCACTGCACCTCAGGTGGGCTCTCCAGAGGTTCAAACTGCTTCTCATTGCTACATAAAACACAATTAACTGCTCATACCATTGAGAACTTTCACCCATTACTTCCAGCTCAGAGTTTCCATTTTCTCAGAAGTGACCACATTTTTCTTTGGTGTAAATTTTTTATTTTAATATCTGACCGAATGCAAGTACAAAAATCAGGACAACTGGGAAATTTTTTTTCAAATGAAAGATGCCTTTAAGATGAATGTGCTGTTGAAAAACCTTTTTTTTTGTGAAACAAAGCTGTTCAAGACAAGGAATTCCAAGTAGTTCTTCTAATCTGATTGCTCTTCCAGGGATCTGTAAATAAGCCTGTCCTGAACTATTCTCTTGCAATGCTGCTGGACTGCACAATACTGGCATCTACAGTTCCTAATAGGTTAGCCAGGGTTTTTTTTTTTAATTCATTTGCATAATGCTTTTGCCACTACTTGTATTTTTGGATGGAAAAAAGCAGAGCAGATACACTAATGAGCGCTAGTTCTGGATTATATGCTCAAAATATCACAAGCCCCATCCACAATTTTTCCATCCTGTATTTTCTTTATATAAACCTTCAAATTACGTACACACAGATCACAATTACGAATTTCTTACAACAAAGTTGAAGTGGGTATTTTGCAATTAGTCTTACATTGTAAGAATGTAATTAAAAGCCAAGTTGATAATCATTTGAAATTTTGAGTAGAGAAATATGGACATCATGAAGTTTATATTGCAATTGGGTTGTTTTAGAAGAAATCATTGTAAAGTGCTATTTCTAAACAATAGAGGACATATTTAAAATATTCTTAAATTGTGTCGATTTACCATTGGCCTCTGTACTTTGTAAAAGAGTCACATTCCAAGGATTTTTAATTTCTTTTTTTCTCAAGTAATAAAATTAGTAATGTTATATATTATAATGAACTAAATATTTTATCACCCTTTACTTTTTAAATATGTACAGCCTTATTTTAAAATATCATTAACTCTCGATTGGCATAACCTTTCTAGTTTATATTTGCCTGCCAGCTATTCATTAGCATTGTCAAAATACCCAGGTATATTTAAGTGACTTGGAGTATTTAGTGATTTGGAGAACATTGCAATTTTCTGCATCTACCTGGAGGCATTTAAAATAGACATGACTATCAGCAGCTACAAAATGCAGTCATTTGAAAACATGCCTGTGGTTAGGAATACAAGGCCAAGAATCACTTAGCAAATTTAGAAAAAATCACCATAGTTGGCTGCTTCATGTTCTTACAAAGCACAGTTTGATGAACAACATAGCTTAGAAGAGGTATTTGGAAATGCAAACGGTTGGACTTCTAGGTTATAATGAAAATCAAAGGTATATCCATAGGACTTCAGCTCGCTCTCTGTCCATAATTTAGTGTTTTACCCCAGTCATGCAACATGAATTTGGCTTCAAATAAAAAGGATTGTTAACATCACCCAAGTTTTTAAGCAGAATGAGATCCAAATCTCCAAAGAGAGGCTCAGAAAAGCCAGGTGTCATCTGTTTTAGCACAGAAGTCTCTTGCAGCCTTCTGGCTTGAGCACTTATAATGCAAAATCTACATTGTGTAGACCAGCCTACATGGGAAAGGTTACAAGACTCTGACTAACTTCATGAGGCAGTAAACTCACACAGAATGTACCTGACTGAAATGTAGTATAGGACCAAGCCTACTCCTTATGGTGTTGAGCCTAATTGCAGATGGTCCCCAGCTGCTATGTGGCATCAGAAAAAATTAATGGCATTAAAATTACAATAAAACTAGGTTGAGGGGAGAGGAAGACAGAAGGAAAACAGGCCTTTTTTGAAATTTTTGTCTCATTGTCAACACTGCAGGGTGTGCCGCTATGCTGGGTAATGCACAATGTGATCATATTAATTCTAATTTTTATTTTCATAATCTTTAAACTCTTTGATGAATTTTTAGGCAGCTGAGCTTTACTATTATGAATATTTCTCATAACATCATAATATTTAATTTACAGTTCTTGGGGTAGACATTCTAGTCTGTTAGGAGAAGTGAAACAATAATTCCACCTTTGTTGTAAAATACAAAGAACACTTAACCACAAATCAACAACAGATATCAAGTGAGGGGAAAAAAAAGGTGCCTAATAAGTTGATAAGTACTTTTGAGCAATGAATTCCTTTTGAGCAATGAATATTTTTGGAGTGTTGCAATCCATTTGAAAATCTACTTTTCAACATGGATAAGCAAAACTCAAATATGTTCTTCAAGAGAAATAATTTCTGAGCTCTCACAGTAACCATTTCAACACATAATAGGTAATCGCACTTTTAATGTCAGTCTTTCTCCTGAAGTGCGTTGCTAATCAAGTTTCTATCCTGCTGAGCATGGTGAGCATAATGTTATAGCACACTTGCCATGCGTCCTGAGAATGGGACCCTGCCTGATTTTCATAACTGGTGTAAAGGCTATACATTTTGACAAAAGTCAGAGGATTTTGTCTCATTTGTTCTCTATTTAAATAACGTCCTCCTTCAAAAGCAATCTTGGGAACTTCTTTGGTACTATACACAAAGGTAATATTCAGCATGGTTAAAGATGGTAAAACACACTTTCAAATTCTAGTTCATGATTTTAGGAAAATGCAAGGAAAATTGTTTTAACAACTTCCGTTGAGTTATTGAATTACAATGACTAAAGAGGTATAGATATTAATCTAAATTCAATTTTATCTGGTAATAATGTGATGATTGTGACAACACAGAATGTGCTAGAAAGTTTGGTAATAAATTTAGAAATATTTCTTGAATGAATATTGAAAAGTTTCAATGTTTCGTTCAAACCCATTTGAGCATCCTTGGTAAAAATATGACAGTATCCTTACAATATCGGGATTTTCTTATTATGTGATTTCTGCTTTGTGTTTGTCTGGCCGGCCATAGACAAGATATACCAAAAATATAGTTTATCAAAAGCTCGAGTTCCACTTGTTAAAACCTGGCTTCATTTTCACATTGACGTCCCTCATCTCTGTTGCTGAACACAGCTTTCTTCTTTCACAAATACAAATTCCAAATTAGGGTGTACATTCTTATCTGCACAAGGGAAATTAACATTCAGCATAATTTTCCAGTTTTTTGGAAGCTAGCAAGATCCCTACTGAGTTGTGTAGGCTAAAGTGGCATATTTAGCCAATCAAAGGGAAGTATAAAAGGCCGAACACACCAATGCACTCTGATTCTTTCTGGAACAAGAGATTAATATTAAATGAAACATTCATTTGTGAATGCATATTTGGAAGAAAAAGTTTTTTGTCTTGCATTTTAAAAGCTGAGTTTTTTCTGGGTCCCTAAAAGTATGCCAAGACAGAATTTGTCAAGTGAGTTTCTTAGAGTTTGATATGTGAGTAGAGGGGGAGAAGGACTCAGTTCAGTTGAGCTGAATTTTGCAACATTTTATTTATGATTCTGAGACATTCAGAAAGCTGGTGCAACCCAAGGCCTTTGGGACATTTGCATGTTACTGGTCTTGTAGGTACAAGAGTTTGGACACTTATATTCAGGCCAAGGTGTCCTAGGAATTTAACCTATGGTGCATGAAAAGATCAGTTTTGAAGCCAAGAGCTGATAGACTCTCATGTAACAAGAACCACAATAATTATTCTAGGTCATGTATTTATTGCCATGCTAGTGGATTCACAATGTCCACCTCTAGTTTTTTGTTCAGTATTGCCTCTAGCACAAACTGACAGGTTCCTCAGAATGTGTAAACATTTCTCATTTGTTCTGGCTTCACGTTTGTCGCAAAATGACCTGATTTGGACCTAGAGGCTACAGCTAGTAAATTGGATGTTTCACCCAAACCATTCTTCACCAGTGAAGTTAGGCAATGTTCAGGCTCCTAAAACCAGGTGGCCCAGAGCGGCACATATCCATATAGTTAAATGTTTCCCTCTTCAAAAGCATGAAATGATTCAAAGCACCAAATGGAAATGGTGCTTGACCTGTGATAACTCCCAGACTATGTCAAAAATTGGTTGGTGAGACCCTAGGCAGTGAGCCCAAAAGCATGATAAGGGGCTATCTAAGCCCTGTTGCAGCATGTGTAATCCTATCCAGTGTCTGGGAATTCCTGACTCAGGTACCATTCAATTTACTAGTACACAGAGTCAGACACATTTTTTGAAGGAATTCATGATATTTGCCAGCTAGGCAACTTATCTGCAGCTGGCCAAGTATATTTGGCCTCTCTGGTCTGTAGGAAAGGGCATCTTTTTGGGTCTGGTCTCTTCTTCACGATGCATTAGAGGAGAATATAATCTCTAAATCCTACTTTAAGAACCTGAGCCAGCAGAAATGTAGCAATAGAGGACTTCCTGCTGAGTTTTATGTGATCTGGAAGAATTTTTGCTGAGAAAAAATGGCCTGGGTGTCATGGTGAGCATGCTTAGGTAGGCACTTGAGCAAGCTGCGTGGGGAGCTTCTGACACCTCACTTTTCAAGGAAAGGAAAGGGAAATCTACCCCCTCAACTGCTGAACACACCAGCAGAACTCCTTGGGAGTCTGCCCTATACAAGAATATCTTCCAATTATCTTTCGTTCAAAAGGTTTCAGGGAATCATGTTTTGGTGCACTCATGGGAAAAGGAGCACTGGGTATGACGCAACTTTTGGTACAGAGGACCGCAGCCGGGCTTTTATATCTCAGAGTTTTATGCCCGCAACCAGCTGCTGCCAGCCTGGAAGCATCCTTCTGGTGACTTTTTGCCAGAATCTCATGGCACAAAAATGCTATGGTAAATAAGTACAGTTGGTCCACAGCCATGATCCGTCTGCCACGGCTTTTGCAGAAAAGCAGTCAATTCATTTCGGGCCTGAAATGAGCACTGATACCCGCAAGTGCCAGGAGAGTACTTTGGAACTGCTTTTCTCCCTTTTCTGTGATGCATGGACTTATACAAAAACAAAAGATGCCCTCAAAACTGCCCTCCTGCTTCTGGCCACACTGCCCCTGCATCTTGCAGCAAGAGGTTGTGGGTTCAGCACAGCAGCTGAACAAGCCATGGGTACCAGGCCCTGGCAAGACAAGAGCATGAGTAGCACAGACAGGCTGGGAGCAGCATGGGCAGCTGGACAGCTGAGAAGCCTGAAGCTGAGTCCAAGTGTAACGTTGCTGAAATTAAATGAAACCATAGGCACACATGAAGAGTGGTAAATAGAGGTATGGCTTTGCAATCACAGCATAGGTGGCAATTTCTATCTCCAATAAGATGAGATGATTCACAACAGAAATTAGTACAACAGTAGGACCAAGGAAAAATTAATTTTCAATATAGCAAAAAGCTATGATTTCTGAAGCAACTAGACGTAAAACAAAAACTGATTAGTAGCTTGAAAGGAGTGACTAATCAAACTGCCTGAAAATAAAACTGAACTGAGACCTCAGACGTGCAGAAATGTTGGCATAACTGAGAATCTACAGAATAGCTTGGAAGAGGAAAATGTTTTAAATAAGCAAGGCAGACCAATATCACTTGGAAATTATTCAAGCAGCTGCTTAGTAATTTACATGTTAAGTCAGGGACAGCAGTTAGAAGAAGCACTGCCTTCACCAAGCTCAAATGGAAAGTAGATGTGACCAGTCTAGGACAGAACTGGTCTGCCTTGTCCCACAGATCCTCATTGCTCATTTTTCTGTAATTTGGAAGACAAGGGGACTGAACATAGCAGGAGATATGACATCGCCATAGAAGGAAATCAGGTTGGTCAAGCAGGACCTGCCCTTCCCAAACCTATGCTGGGTGAATCTGATCCCCTGGTGGTCCTGCATGTGCCATGTGATGGCACTCAAGATGATCCTCTCCATGACCTTCCCCAGCACCAAGGTCAGCCCAACAGACCTGCAGCTCCCTAGATCCTCCTTCTGAACCTTCTTGTAAATGGCCATCTGTCATGATGAGACTCTGCCAACTAGGCCCCTAAACAGACCAAAGCCTGCCTCAAAGAAGTCCAAAGAAGCTGGCTATTCTGCTCTTCCCACTTCTTATGAGAATGGAAAAATCTATCATTTGATGACTACTAAGAGGCCTTCAACCTTCACATCACCCACCAGTCCTTCTCTGTTCACAAGCAGCAGGTCCAGCAGGGCACCTTCCCCAGTTGGCTTCTTTTCCAGCTGTGACAGGAAGTTATCTCCCACATATTGCAGGGACCTCCTGGACTGTTTACTTTCTGCAGTCTTGTATTTCCAGCAGACATCTGGTAAATTGAAGTTCCCCATAAGAACAAGGGTTAGGGATTGTAAGACCTCTCCCAGCTGCTTATAAAATATTTCATCCTAACTGAGTAGTCAGAACAGAGTCCTACCAGAATATCTGCCTTATTACCCTTCCCCCTGATTCCTACCCATAAACACTCAGTTCTGTCATCACCATCACTAAGCTCCAGACAATGCAGACACTCCCTAACACACAGAGCTGCCCCACCACGTCTCCTTCCTCACCTGTCCCTTCTGAAGAGTTTATAGCCATCAGTTACAGCACTCCTGTTTTGTGAGTCATCCCACCATGTTTCCATGATAACTACATCATAGTTTTCCTGCTTTGCAACGGCTTCCCACTCCTCCTATGTGTTGCCCATGCTGCGTGCAGTGGTGTAAATTCACTTCAGCTGGGTGATTGATCCCACCACCTTTGTGGGTGGAGAAGCCCACATAGTTCCTAATGTGACCATTCTCAGGTGCATCTGTGGTTTCTAACCCTTAAATAACCCTTGCATCTTTGCTGCTGCATGGATCTCCATCTCCTCTCCCCCCTGAGACAGCAGACCAAAGGGCTTCAGCAGCACATTGTCCCTCAAACACCTGTGTGTCACCCCAAGCTTATCTCTAAAAGCCTGGTTTTATCCCCTTCCACCTTCAAATATAGTTTAAACTCTTTCAATGAGACCTGCTGACTCCTGTCTTTTTCTGCTTTGAGAGAGGCAGAATTCACTGACAATCCCTGTGTTGCATCCTTTGCTCCTTTACTCACCTTCTCCCCCATTTTTTCTTTTCAGTGCTCTCCCACATTTTTATTTTTTCCTTCTACTTATTCCTGTCCTACCTAACATAATTACAGTCTTCATTCAAAAATTAATTTGGCATTAACATAGTTAATGCTTGCAGCAGTGGCAGCTCCAATGAATTTATAACTCACAGAATACTCAAAAGAAAATTTCTTCATGTCTCTTTGTTGTTTCTGTGTGCTCACACCCATAATACAACATAGGTTTAAGAGAACTATATTGTACAAAAGATCAGCACGGCTTAGTCACAGCCAAAGTAACATTAACAAGAAAAGAACATCATGAAAAACAGAAAAATTGCCTATTGCCATGATAAGGACCAAGTTATTTTCCCCTGTGTGCCTTGCTGTGCTCAGCTTAGGCTGATATATGTCCAGCTCTGTGAGCTTGGGATGACCAGCGAGATCCCAGGGGATGTGGACCTTGCAAACACAAATGTTTAAGAATTAGATAGAGCATTTAAGTGCAATTTAAAATGTACTTATCTGAGGAGATAAGTTACATTTTGTAACAAGCCTGTACCAGGTTTGCAATACCCCTGTTGCATTATGCCACTACTGCACGTCACTGTTGAGACAGACAAAAAAGGTATCTCCATCTGCAAAAACCCCTGGTTTTGACTTAGTTTCTTCTCTGAAGTTTCTTCTCTGAATGGTAATCACCCAATGAGATGATGCAGAAACAGTGAATTTCTAGTCCCAAATCTTGCTTTGTCTGAATGCAAGCTTAAGGAGACCACGTGGTATCAGTTACACAGGTCACATTCGGAAATTATTCTTCCTTATTTTAAACAGAAATATTGATTTCTGCACAACCTGAAGGTGGCATGTGGATCACAAAATAAAACAACCCAACAACCCTAAAGTAAGAGATGCACCTGATGTTATTTAATGGAAAGTTAAAAACAAAATTCCGCTTCTTATGGAACACATTCCTTGGAACATAATGTTTTCATGAGACTGTGAAGAGAACAAAGAACCTCTTGTCTCCAGCTAGTCACCTCATAACAATAGAGATGAGGGCAGCTAATCTTCACTGTTTTCTAAAAGCCCTCTGGGCTCTTGAAATGATTTGGCAGCTTCTGTGCTGTTCATCATGCCCAAATTATGAATATTCACAATGTGCTCTCACCGGATGGCTCACCCCTTTACTGAAGGATAGTTTTGCAGATGCATATTCCCTCTCTCTCATTGAGCTAATCTGTAAATAATGGCAGACTGTGCACTGGAAGTTTGCATTGGCACTATTTATATGATTACTGTTTTGTGGACAGCCATTCCCTCAGTGATTAACCATTCATTCAACCATTCACTGAACTGGCACAAGCAGGTACTTAAGGGGATCCTCTTGTGGTTCCTTGGAATATCCTAAGAGACAGATAATGAGCAGATAGGAAAAAGAAAAGTAAAATATGAGATATCCATGGCATCTGTCATTTTTAATCAAATATTCTTCTCTGTCAAAACCACAGACACGTGAAAACACAGACACTAGGCACAAGAATCCCCCCCTCTTTCCTTTCCTTTTGATCTGCAGTAATGAGTAAAATTAAACAGTGACTGTTTGTTCCTGGTTGAAGCTTTATTTTATGGCTAATAACTGCAGTCTTCCTTGAAAAATATCAGAACAGGTTTTTCTCCCTCTGATATTTTTGTGCTGTGAAACACTCCTTACTCAGACCAAATGGAAGCACTCAGAGAGGCTAAAATATGGTCTCTAAAAGACAGCTATTTACAAACATTCAGTAGAAACAGTGCATGAAAGGCATGTGGCATAAAGTACCCAAATTTGCAACTGCACATTACTCACAGAATTCACCCCAAGCTAAAAGAGGGGAGGGAGCTCATAGTTAGCAGGCACAGTGCTTGAACTTACGTACAGATGTAATGAAACAATTTATAAAATGGTAGGAGGATACAATCAAGGCCAGAAATGTGTAAAGTAATTCTTCTAGAAATTAGAACACAAGGAGGGAGAAAAAGAGTAAGCATGAGACTGGACAGCTACTGGAAATTGCTACATCTAAACAAACAGTGATGCTAAAGGTCAATCTGAATATGACATTTGGCTGAAGTCAAAAACAAAGAGCTAGTTGAGTAGCAATAGTTGTCACAGAACTTTTAGTCTATAAAAGGTTTTTCAAATGCATTTCTTTTGTTTAAACAGGTTCTTGTGTCAGCTTTAATCTTTCTAATACATCAATAATGCTTTGAAGCCAGTTGTTATTTTACAGACAGCATCAAGGCACTACAAGGACCTTTTCTATAATTGAGTTTACATACGAACAAATGTTGTAAAGTTGTCAAATTTGAGAGTTTCAGATGAAGGCTGGCATCCTACTGTCAATATTTTCATAGAAGAAACTTGATGTTTTGAAGGACAAATAGTTTTTGATACAAGATTTATATGGAAGCATATTAGCCAAGTCAATCCAATATCAGGAGGTAAAATGTGGATGCCATCTACTACAGAAGAAAGGTGTGGGTCCCCTGTCGGGCTAATAGCATCTGTCAGTTTCACATAGGTCTCTCAGATACCCTACATCCTCTAAAATATCACTGGATGTCTATTTTTAGGCACTCACATTTCTTAATCATGCTCAATTCTTTTCACATTTGTTCTCCACCCTCTAAAATCCATTTCAAAGTAAAACGTTCATTTTAATACCAGGGTTCCATCTACATTGGTAGGGTTTTCTGTTACACCATAGAACAAAAGACACATGAAGTAAAACAAAAATGGAAGTTACCATGATCTCAGAAACTGTTCTCTCACGATGTTGCTCAAACAACACTCAGCCTTTATGACTCTGATCTAAAGGAGAGAGATCAGTAAAAATCAAACTCAATAAAAATCCACCAGTAAATTTTGTCAGTTAAAAAAGTTCCAAAATGGGATACAGACACGGAATTTTCTTGCTTTGTAATGGTGAAAAAAAAACCCCACGACTCTTAATTGATCCTTTGGTGACATGATCAGGTCACAGTCCAGACAGGTAACAAAAAATACATAATCTGTTTGAGTTGTGACAATTCAAGCCCTTCAATGAAGCCCTTAAACATTCATTTAATTAAGGTCCCACTGATTTCAAGATCCTTTATGTTAAGCATTTGGGTTAGTGCTTTGCTGATTCATTGGAGAAGAAAGTCATTTCAGTCAATACAAATGTTTTAGGGGAGCAATTACATCTGCTCAGGCAGAGAGAGTCAAAAGAAAAAGTATAACTAGAGATAATGATATAAAATAAAGCTAGAGACACTGAAATGAGAAAGAGTACATATATTTTTTAATTGAAGGTCATTATGCACCAGCACCAGAGTATTTGACTTTTCCCTTTTTAAAGTCATCATGTCAAGACAGATGAAGTTTAAACTCTATTTAATTTTACTTCATTTATAATGTTGCTCATGATCTCATAAGTCCTTCTGGTATTAAATTCTATATATTATATCCTTTGACACTGATATATTATAAGCCTATATATTAAAACTTATACATTATATCCCTTGATTCAAAGTTCATGGTTTAGTTCTGAGTTACTTGAAGGTCTCTTTTTTAAAAGCCCATATTTCATTACAATTTTATTGATAAATACTGCATATTTCTGTTTTTTTTAATTACATTGTTATATTAAGGGTTCAATTCAGTAATCCTTACTCACAAATGCAGAGGCATATGAACTATTCAGCAAGTGTATGGAATCATCAGAATTCCAAGCTTTTGCAGACACAAACTGTGTATTTCTCTCTGTAAGTGATAAAATTGTGAACTTACAGGTAATGCACCCTGTCTACCCCTCAGTTTGCAACAAACTGCAGTATTTTGCAAAAACATTTCTGTTCTAGATTATTTGGTTTTCAGCAGGCCTCATTCACTGTAAATGCTGTAGCTATGGCTGCAAGTAATGCTAATACTAAACTGGTTTGCACTCGTATACCTTCAGCTGGAATTATCTTACTCTAAGTAGAAATAATGTCCTGGAAACATTGCATAGAATTTTATATTTCAAAAGCATTTGTGGGAATGGAAGTCCTCATTCTGCTTTCTATTGGCATTGGACTCTCTCTGATGACTTTCAAGTTTAACATTAGAAGACTATTCCATCTCTTCCCCTCCACTAAAAGTTGTTCAACTTCTTTTAATTTTTAGTCCACTACTCCAGCATTACCACAGAGTTCTCTTTTCCCTTAGCTGTGTTCCCAAAACCCATTTTGGTGTGAAAAGAGCAGAAGAATATGCATGAAAATGAAGGTGCAGCAGTTACCACCTCCATAGCCTGTGCATGAGAAGAACAAGATATACATAGCGAGTTTTAATCAGATTTCAGTCTTATTTTCATTGGTATTTGCCTAATATTCCTGCATTGCACATACCCCACACTAGGTATTGTGTTTATTGACAATACAATATGAAATGAACTACCTTAATAGCAACAAATAAATGTAACTTCAAACTATGAGAGAATGTGAAGCTCTAAAATGCTGCAAGTTTCCCAATGGTGTATTTTTTTTATGCAGAGTGGGAAAATACACTCAACTCTGCAAGACCAGATAACGCCTCTAGGATAACAGCATGCCTGAATGCACCAAAACAGAAAAAGTGATGGAGCAATGGGAAAAGGGATGAACTGTTCAGAGAAGGAAAGTTACAAACAAGCAATTAAATTGGCAAAAAGGGGGAAAAAAAAGAAAGAAAAGGAAATATAAAAGGCTATAGTGTAATTTGAAACTTTTAAGGTTAAATACATAATTTAATCAGGAGAAAGTTTACATTCATCACACCAATGTTTATGATTTATTTCTGCATATATTTCAGACTATTAAAATAATAACTACACTATCTTACATAAGTTTTTAAGGACCCTTATACTTTTAGTTCTGTATCTCAAGACATGGATTTGATAAAGAATGATGAGCTCAGTAATTTTTCTGAGGCTAAGATGCCTGAAAGATTTCTTTACTCAGTGATGTATTTTCAGAAATCTTATTAGTTGAGGATATGTTCTGTATTGTCCTCTCCCAAGGGTTCCCAAGTATGGGGAAATGAGCAGCTGAAAAGGCACAGTGTCTGAGACTTCTCAGTGTTATTTTCACCTATAAATGAATTTGTATGCTTTATCTATTGCTTCCCTAAGCAAAGAGAAAAACAAACCTTACATCTTTTTCATTCAAATCTCAAATATTACTAATAAAAATTACATTTCTTCCTTTTATATCAACTTTTTTTCTCCCCATCATTGCTAACACTGACCATTTCAGGTATATTTATTTAAACAAGAAAATCCTTTTCATGCAAATCAGGTCAGCAGCAGCAACTGGGACAGAAAATCAATAAGGGAAAAGAGCAATACTTTGGCAAAAGGAAGAAAGAGATTGCTAAATATTTTTGCTGCCACTTTCCTTGTTTGTTACTGTCCCACACCCAAGATAAAAACTGAAAATTAAATTCTAGGCGTCAGCTCCCATCTTATTTTCTTTAAAATATTTTGACATATTTATCACCTAGGAAATAATGGAAAACTAAAGGAAGAAAAAAATCTGCTTCCTTTAATTTTTTTTTCTTGTGGAATAATGGAAGAATATTACTGAAAATCCTGAACAACTCTGGCAACTGTATTTCACAGAAATATATGTCTAGGCACTCACACTGGAAAAGTGCAATTAGCATGACTGATAGCTTTAAGTGTAATTCTTGAAATTGTTCAGTATTTTTCTTTTCCCTTTTCAGAACATAGTGTAAAAAAATATACAGCAAATTACTTGCAACTTTTTTTTTTTTTTTACGTATGTGCACATCTGTATTGCATTGGTCTGGATGAATCTGTTTCAAATAAACATTTAAAGCTGTCATACAGATAGGGCCTGCCCTAGACAGACACAGGGTAGGTGGTTGCCTCTGGTAGCAGACTACTTGGAGAAAGATTTTTCCCAGGTGCTGGCTCTGCTCTGCCTTCACCATTGCCTTCTCCCAGCTTCCCTAAACCATGCCACCAACACAAAATTTAATTTAGTTGCCATTAATGATGAGGAAAAAAGCCTTATCTTTGTCATCCTTTAGATGACAGAATTCAAGATTCCTCATACTTCTGAGAAGCTTTGCGTCGGGTCTGCCCCACCATGCCTACTATAAACAGGAACAAACAAGCTCCTAGCACATATTTACAGTTGCAAAAACTCCTTGTGGAGCCACTCTGACTGCAATTATCAGTTTGGTGTAAAGTTGGCAAATACAGGACCCACGAGTTCTTACACAGTTTTCTCTACAGAGAAAACCGAATTGTGCCAAACAACAGTATAAAATAATCATCAATACAACAGAGATTGCACCATTTCTTTACATGTCAATTGACTTTTGAAGAGGAAAATGAGGGTTAACATCTCCAGAGATTAAGATCCAGATCAAAATTACTGAGTACTTTTCATAAACATCAAGTGTTATTATTTAAGATTGTGTTTTTCACTGGTTGTTTCACATTTGAATATGAATATCATTAATTTTATGTTATTATATTTTCCCTACATCATAGAAGAAGTGTTCCTTCAAATTACTACTGCCATAGAAATGCTTTTAAAGGTATTTTGCTTTACAACATCATTACTTTTTCTAAAATTGATCACATTCAGATTATTCAGGATTAATATCATTGTAACACATTTCAGAACATTCATTAATTTTGATTCTTGAACATCTGGCAATCTGGCAATAAAACTACTAAAAGCAAACAAGATTTGTTAGTTAGACTCCTCAGACACTAGCATTCAAACAGAAGTGAGATTCAATAAATGCAAATTGAAAAGACTGCTGGCACTTTGAAACTGAAATGATCTTCTAACACAAAGTTAGTTTTAGAGCCCTTAACTGCCTTTTTATTTCTGAGCTCCTCCATGAGCTTTGAGGATTTTTACAGTAATTTTATATGTGTTAAAATTCTACCTTTGTTACAACATGAAAGATCTACAGAAGCTGCAAATTAAAAACTTGTTACTATACATGTATGCAAGGAATCAGAGGAGATTGGTTACAATTATAATGATTCCAAGCATAGTTTAAAGTATCAATAAAAAAAAAGCTATCAATTATTTTAAATCTTATATTTACTTCTCATGGCAAATATGCTAATATAATTATATTATTATGTGACATATTTATTCAAACTCAGCTTTTGTTCAGTCTAATGATTGGAAATTATGAACAACTTAATTAGAGAGAAGCGATCAATTTGTGATTTTATGTCAAATTCCATTTGAAGTTGAAATTAGAATTGCACTCATCTTTAAAAGCATTTTTCTGTTGATCAGGATGCATTTTAGACCTAAAGCCAGTTTTCTAACTAGGAATGTATTCACTGTAGTTACACAGAATCACAGAATTAAGTAGGCTGGAAAAGACCTCTGAGATCATCAAGTCTCACCTGTGACCCAACAGCACCTTGTCAACTAGACCATGGCACTGAGTGCCACATCCAGTCCTTCCTTAAACACCCCAGGCATGGTGACTCCACCACCTCCCTGGGCAGCCCATTCCAATGCCCAATCACTCTTTCTGTTAAGTATAACTCATTTATTCTCTTTTATTTGCAATTCAAGATTTTAGTGCAACTAGCTACTACCTCTCTTACCTCAATTCATTCATTTATTTGGAAGTTCTGCCTCTCCAAGTCAATTTGTGATTTTTGCAGTGGCCACAGCTTAATGCAAAGCAGGCCTTCTGCATGCTTCCCACCCAAGCTCTTTTGCCTGATGATGAACTCAGCTGGAACTAGACCTGGGCCAGATGACCAGCCAGCATGGGACAGTGTGGATGAACAGGGAGCCTGGGCTCCTTTTGCCACAAACATTAAATTTATCACAGGCAGCTAATTATCATGGGCAGGTCATCTGCGACACAGGTTCATTATGCCACAAACATCACACCCTTGCTCTCTGCAGACTCCCGCTCAGTGCTGAACACAGCTATTTTGCTTCCACTACCAGCTACAGCTGATGAGCAGGATTGCCATGTTTGCCCAGAGCAGATCCCATGCCAATAAACCTTGAAGACAAATGCTGGCTCTGCACCACAGCATAGAACGGAATTTTTATTCATGCTGTCCCCAGATCTGTTGGAGAAAATTGTATGCAGGGAGGCCCATAAGCATCTCTGCAGAGTCAGTTTCCATTCTGCAAGGCTGGCACTGACTTGAAACCGGAGCACCGAGTACATCCAGAGAATTCTGGGCAGAGCCCTGTGGCTCAGGCTGTGCCACACATCCACATTGCTCCAGCTTCCAGCAGGGTGCATTGCTTGAATGCAATGCCAAGTTTACAATGGCTCCTTGTGCTTGTCTGGAACACGATGCAGAGATGCCCAAGGGACTTTTCAGGGGCAGGTTGCAGGGCAGTGCAATAACGCAGCCCACATGGCAGCTCTAGGGTAACCAGCCTTCCTGTTACCCAGGGAATCCTATCTCCCACAGAACTGCACAGATGACTATGGCAAGAACAACATGTTTTTAGTAAGTGTTTCGTGACTGAACTATCTAACTTGTTATTTATGTTGTAGAATCTGTAGGCTGGGGGGGACCTATGGATGGAAATCACCCATTCCAACTCCTGTTCAAAGCAAGCCCAGCCCCCAAAACTGAACCCTGGGCAAGCTGTATGGTTGGATCTACTTTTAAGACACTCAGTGCAGTGCTATTTCAGTTGTTTTCCATTAAATACCTATGAATATTTATTATTTCAGGACATAGTCTTTGTGATTCAAAGCACTCCTGCTCTATGTAAATCTAAACAGAAGCTGCTTACCCCAGACTCACTAGCTTATCGTTGTACAGCCAGCGAGCTCTGTTAGAATCTGAAATGTCTGTTAGAATCTGAATCTCTTCATCTGAAATTCATACATGGAGCAGTATGCACTCATCATCAGAACAAGACTTCAAACCCTTGCATATTCATACAGGCTGCCGTGGTGTCTGTACAGACAGGCACTGATCTACACAATTTCACATGCAGTGGTGCACATGAGCCAATGTACAATGTACAGCCAGCAGCATCTACGAGATAATATGAACACATTTTAGAGAAGAATAAGGTAAGAAATCTGGTAGTACTTAAAAACAGCACAGAAAGCTGTTAATCTCCACAAAAATTACACAGAACAAAACATTAACTTGACAAATAAACAGTTTAGCTGTTAGCTCTTCTTTTGAAGCATTGCTTCCTTCTAATATCGGGATGGTTAATGCAAGAGCTTCTAAAGTGGATATGGTCCTGGAGTTCTGGATGACACAAGCACATATACAAAGTGTCTAATGGACTCTGTCTTGCATAAGGCCATATTCTTTTAATTATTCATGCTAGACCTACCATGTTTTAGAAATCTCAATGCATTTTAGAAGAACCATTCTAGACATAAATTTAGGAA
Organism: Eulacestoma nigropectus; assembly: GCA_013397775.1. Taxonomy (NCBI): domain Eukaryota; kingdom Metazoa; phylum Chordata; class Aves; order Passeriformes; genus Eulacestoma; species Eulacestoma nigropectus. Next base: position 1,873,685 of record VZTE01005519.1, on the reverse strand, counting down.
AACAAACACTCTCCAGATCAGCTTGAGAAGACTATGGCATTCTGTACAAATTGATCAATCAATACATTGTTCGACATACAGAGAAAAGCACACTACCTCTTTCTCCAAAAATTAAAATGCCTGTGAGATAGCAAAGAATAGCACTATTTTCACTCAGATTTAGTGGTAATAGAGATGTCATTTCGGCTCACTTGTTCACTTCTTCCATTAAAACAGCCACCAGTGTTTCTGAAAATCATACAGTGTCAGCTGACACCAAGAGCACAAAGACTGCAGCAATCTCCTTAGTGTTTTCTTGTCAGTTGAATAAGGAGCAATTTCACTTCAAGGCCAAATTGATCCAAACAAATCAAGAATCATTTTCTCAGATGTCCTTTGTCTTTGAAGCATTATTTCCTTCTCGCAGCAGATACACTTTCATGGATTGAAAGTATTGCTGGGGCCTTGCTTTGTTTTATGTAATTGCTTCCATATATGAAGGTTTTTCAGGGAGAGGGAGGGAATATCACGTTCTCTAGTCTGCACACAGTGGCACTCAAGAACAGGTTGATCAACCATTCAATGCCAACAACAGGAGCACAGCTCCTGCTGTGGCCTGAGGCTGCCCTGGGCTCACGGGTGGTGTTACATGCCTCAGCAGGTGGGTGGCTGCATGCAGCAGCCTTGTAAATGGCCTGCAGACACTTCTGCATTTCTCTTGGCCCCACAATTAAAGAACAGAAAAGGTATACCCAGTGAGGCCTACAAAAAATGTGTATGTTAATTTCCTGTCTTTGTAATACACTTGTAAGGTAGGAGGCTCTAACCCTCTATCTCATTTCTGTGTTCTGAGTACTCCACAGAAGAGCAGTTTATTCCAATTGCCATCTGGCATAGCTGCTTGCTTAGCTTAAGTAGCAGAGCTTCATGTGTGGGCTTGGAGGTTCCCAGGTTCAGGCACTGAGATGCTTTGAGTACAGAATTTTTTTACTCTTAGGGTCTGCCCAAGGACAAAAGAGAGACATTACTCTCAGCACACCGTGAATCAGACCTTTGTCTAAAATATAGTATTTTTAGTGACAAATATGAAGTTCTGTTACTTGAACACCTCAGCAGAAAGACATTGAGACTAAAGCACTACATTACTGTCTTACTTGGAGTACCTACAAAAGGGTGGTACAAAGCTCACTTGGCTGCTGAACTTTGCAACCCTCATCGAATGCAAAATGGAGATGTGCAGTGCCGCTGCAAAGCAGATGCTGTAACATTTCGTAGCACCAGACTGTAATTGAGTCGGGGCAATGAGGAGAAACAAAAACTCAGTTAGCACTCCGCTTTTCCCCACCAGTAAATCAGCAGCTGATTTTGCCAGTAAATTGCTCAAGTATATGCATACTACAGCAGTGTCCAAAAAAGAGCATATAGAAAGAGAATATAGGTACAGCATATGGTAGGAAATACCATATGAATGTAGATATAAGCCAACAGAAAAAGAAGGGCATTCTTTGTGTTAAATTAGATAAGTGCTAAGTCAGATGCTCTTTAATCAGTAAATAAGCAAGCCAACTTAACCCCTTTTTAGTAGGTAATTAGTGATGGGAAACTTTTAATCTTGCAGTTAAGTTCTGCACAATATCTGAAACATGACTTGATTCTTATCTGGTTTAGATGTATTACACTCAGGTCATGGTGAACAAAGAAAAAACTTCAAGCAAGAAAATTTATTCTTATTCTAATGTTAGTTTAGTGACTTTTTGAAGTATACCTTCCTAATGGGGCCAAACTCCAAATACATCTCATCCTTCACCCTTCAGAAATTCATACACAAAGGCCCACCTAAGGCTCATGGTCACACAGAGAAAGATAGGATAGATCTAGTTCCTTTCCTGTTCTCTCTCGCTGGCAACTCTGTCAGATATAATTCTTGAGACTTATGCTTCTTTTCTCATTTTTCTTAGCAGTACCTTTCCTTTTTAACAGTGATGCTAACCCAGGACTAGATTAGTACAGACAACATGCTTGTACTTCTTACTTGCAGGTGCATCACCAGATCCTAGTGAAGTTCTACTGGAAGAGCTTAGCTTTTTTAGCATCCCTAGGTACGTTATTGGAAAAAAGTTTCAAACTAAAATAATCTCTAGAAGAACTTCTATACCTTAAATCAGCTTCTAAAATTAATTTCCAGAAATGTTGACAAACAAAACCTGAGAAACAGAGCTTTAGGCCAATTGATTTCTTTGTTTTGTATAAAAACAGATTAAACTTGAATATATTTTTTAAATCAAATCATTAAAAAAAGTTTATTTTTATTGTCAAAACAATGAGGCATCAAGAATTTGCAAACAAAAGTAAGAGAATGTAACTGAGCAATTACATTAAACCAAGCCCTTCCCCTGAAATGCCTATGGGTTTGACTATTTAAAATTTTTGACAGAAAGGCTTCATAAAAAAATTTTCTTGGTGGCTGTGCTTTACACAATTTTCTAAGCACCCCTTCCCTTGATGCTTCCAAATAAGACGTCACCAACCTACTAGTCAATAGTGAAGTTTAAAAGCAGAAGAAAATTTCACAGAACCACAGAATCACAGAATATGCTAGCTGGAAGGGACCCTCAACAGTCATCAAGTCCAGCTCCTGGCCCTGCACAGGACCATGTCCTAGAGTCACACCATGTGCCTGAGAGCATTGTCCAAATGCTTCTTCAACTCTGACAGGGTACTGTGACTACTGCCCTGGGCAGCCTGTTCCAGTGGTAAACACCCTCTGGGTGAAGAACCTTTTACTAAAATCCAGCCTAAACCTCCCCTGACACAACTTCAGGCCATTCCCTTGGGTCCTGACACTGGTCACCACAGAGAAGAGATCAGTGGCTGCCCCTCCTCTTCCCCTCATCAGGAAGTTGTAACTGCAATGAGGTCTCCCCTCAGTCTCCTCTTCTCTAGGCTGGACAAAATGCCCTCAGCTGCTCCTCATGAGACTTCCTCTCAAGGCCTTTCACCATCCTCGTTGCCCTCCTTTGGACACTCTCTAATAGTTTAATGTCTTTCCTACATTGTGGCACCCAAAACTGCCCCCAGCACTCGAGGTGAGGTCACTCCAGTGCAGGGCAGAGCAGGACAATCCCCTCCCTTGCCCGGCTGGCGATGCTGTGCCTGATGCCCCCCAGGACAGGGCTGGCCCTCCTGGCTGCCAGGGCACTGCTGACTCATGTTCAACCAGGACCTCCAGGTCCCTTTCCCTGATACCGCTTTCCAGCATCTCATTCCCCAGTCTGTCCGTACATCCAAGGCTGCCCCATCCCAGGTGCAGAATTCAGCACTTTCCCTTTTTCATGCTGGATTATAGCGTTATACTCAGAAAAGCATAACATAAACCAATCCAGGCCATAAAAAAATGGAAACCTAAATCAGAGGGTGGGGCTGGCTGGGAAGATGTTATCTGTACATGCTGGTGTGGGCAAGGAACTAATGCACAGAGAGATTAAGGGCATTGTTCAGCAAAATCCTTAAGCATATGTATGAGTAATCCCACTGCTGCTCAGGATGGCATTACTGCCAAAACCAAGGTCTACAGCCCTTTGCATTAATTCAGGGCCCTGTTGACCTGTCCAAGGTCACACGGTAAATCTGAGATAATTCCAGGATATAGACTCAAGCATCTTGTTTTCCACTAGCATGCCTTGAAAAGAAATTCAGTCTCCACTTTTCAGTTTAGGTTTATCACCATTTGTTGTGTTTTTGTTTAGAGATAGACAGATAGATAGATAGATAGATAGATAGATAGATAGATAGATAGTGAGACAGATGGATAGATAGATTTTTAGATACATATCCAGGATCTCAAACAAGTAATTACAAACTTCAGTCTCCAATCCAGTATATCTGACATCTAACTGACATGAATTTCTTAAGTAGGTGGAAAAAGTTAATAAGAAAATAGTATAATCATAGACATGAGGAAAAAAATGTGCTGCAATGTAGGTATGCACAAATTTCATAAAATTGCCATGACTTCTTTCTGTGAGATCATCACATAAGTGAGTCTTCAGTAGAAACTGAAAAATTTTATATTCGTATATATACATATAAAAACAAGGGTTTTCTGAACGAAGTTAGGAAGCTTCTTTCAGGAGAAGAGAATGTCAGAGTAACATATCTTACAGATATAGCCTCAGAGAATCATCAGGTTCTACAGGGCTGTTTTATAGGAAACAATATCTTACAAAATCAGACTTTGCTATTATGAAATTGACTTTGTTGTAAAGAGGTGATTGCTTAATTTTTATGTTGAGCAAAGAAAATTGTAGAGTTTAAACTGAACTTCATTAAGTTATCTTTCTTAAATTGGTTTTTTTCTAATGAAGATATATTGCAATGCCTTCACCTTGGTTACATCAGGTCATTTTCCATTAACAAGCCCATGCAAGTTTAGGAGAGACTATTATGTATTCAGCCTTCCTGAACAGCTTTTAAGACAAGAGCCTAGAAAATGACCATTGCCCCAAGTAATGGTGTCCCATGTACTGTACCAAGACCATTTGATCAAAACTGCTAGAGGACAAGTAACAATTTAGTTGAAGTCATATAGAAGGCTTCTTTTTTCTCCTCTCATCTCACCTCTTTCTTTCAGACAAGAGAAACTGCACAGGAGGTGAAGTTGTTCCTAATCCCTTGTCACAACTCTCAAAGCAAAGTTTAGATTCAAATGAAGTGATAAATAGATTTGTGATAGACAGAGGTTTGGTCATGAAGTGGAACTTGTTCAATTTTATGCCAGGCTGACAACAAAGCAGAAAAAATCGTGAGAGACCTGGAAAGATGTTCATCCTGCAGAAGAGGAGACTGAGGGGAGACCTCACTGCAGTTACAATTTCCTTATGAGGGGATGAGGAGGGACAGCCACTGATCTCTTCTCTGTGGTGACCTGTGACAGGACCCAAGGCAATGGCCTGAAGTTGTGTCAGGGGAGGTTTAGGTTGGATTTTAGTGAAAAGTTCTTCACCCAGAGGGTGTTTGGGCACTGGAACAGGCTGCCCAGGGCAGTGGTCACAGCACCCTGTCAGAGTTGAAGAAGCATTTGAACAATGCTCTCAGGCACATGGTGTGACTCGTGGGGATGTCCTGTGCAAGGCTAAGAGCATGATAATCCTTGTAGGTCCCTTCCAACTCAGCATAGTCTGTGATTCTGTGGTTCTGAGAACCAGTTACACAGACAATGCTACCAAAGAAAACCAAGAACCATGAAAAGGACAGGATTCTGTAAGTTGCCATAGCTTTACTTAACATACATTTATGTCTCCAAGGTCAGTAATATGAGCAAAAAAAGAAATAAAAAAATCCTCCTTTAGGATATAAAGCCTGTCATCTTCCTAACAGCAGCGAATGAGCGATTTAGAAAGCCCTGTAGGCACAGTGTACACAGCAGGCTGCAGAGAAACCCTTTGCCAGCAAGCATTGCACATAGTGGTAAAAGCTCTCAATTTGACTTATTCAAAGAGCAAGGCTTCCCATCAGACTTGCTCAAGAGTTCCTACAAATCATGTGATTACTCCATTTGGGAGTCTGCCACTGAGCTTCATTTGTGCATGCATACATTATTGACCTACATATAATTCTATATGTATATTCTATATACATATAGAATTATTATTGACCCTCAAGCACATTGGTTGGCACCACCTATTACTAATGTTGTCAGGGACCTTTCACTGTAACACCTTGTTTACTAATTTTTTTAAGCTTGCAAAACTGAATGAGCAGAAATTTTTCAGCCCAGATGTTTGGCTGAGATCACACTTTTATGAAGAAATTCCAGAATATTTCAGCAAGGAACCCATCCAGAAAAAAAAAAATTTATTTAAATGTTAAAAGCTGTTATCCTTTCTTACAGAAGTTCCATTGGCCTCTGACTCTGCAAAAAGACTACGATATTTTTCAGGGCTGAGCTTTTTTATCAAGAATATGTCTTTTGCCACTCTGTTGGAAATCACCCCACATTGCTTCAGTCAATGCCTCTGCAAAATCAGGGTTTACTTAGGTAAGTCCAATAGAAATTTGCCAAAGTTTCTGAGGTTTAAAAGCAAAAGTTGCTGAAGATTTGTCTTTACTAAAAGTGCTTGAAAGCACTCTGGAGCTGAAAGAAGCTACATCCTCTGTGTTCGGGCACAAAAGACCTTTCATTTTCTTTGCAAATCAACAAACTTACATCAAAGACAGCTGGAACTTTTCATCCAAACAGAAACAATCCTTGAATTTTAGCCAAACAGGAGTGAAAAGAGGTAACAACTTTTGCTTCAGCACTACTTCCCTGCTTCCTAGGTGTTCAATTTTCATCAGGATACCTACTCTGAATTTTTCATTTAGTTGGAAAAACATGGGTTGCTATTGATCATCAGCTTAATCAATTCATACAATCTGAACATCAGCTTGCAATACTGTCAGAATTGTGTAAATCTCTATTAAATTAATAATACAATTATTTAGAAAACATGGATGCTGCAGCAGCAACCATCAGTCCCTGTGGCTTTTCTTCTTGGCATCCTGTTTTTCCTCTTCCAAATGAAACTACTTTTGTTTACAGAAGTAGATTTCTAGCATATCATAAATAAACATATTTAAATCCTACCATCATCTGAGGAGCAGCTGCTCCTAAGAAGGCATGGGCTGTGGGATTTGAGTGCAAATCCAATTTAGTTCAGTCTCCAGTGGCCACTGCTCATAAAACTGAACATAATTTGTTGCAATTGGCAACTTCTACAGAAAGAAACTTGCAAGTTCCCCAGTACTATAAAGTATACATCTGCCGTTAAAGCCTGCTTTCTGCAGGGGTAGAAGATGGAGAAAACAAGAATCAAATAGTTTTCAAATTCCTTCTTCAGGATGCAGGCATACTATATTATCCTTATTAAAGTTTACTGGGAAACACGAGCAATAGGAAAACCACTAGTTTAAATGCAGTCTGACACAACAATATTTAGGGTTTGCTTGAGAGTCCTGGAAGATTTAAAATAAACAATCAATTGCTGTGTTACTGAATAAATTAGGATGGCTAAATACATCTTGAAAGGTATATTAAATATATATTGATATATATATATAAAAATTTTATATATATATTGATTTATCTATATGTATCTATANTTAGGATGGCTAAATACATCTTGAAAGGTATATTAAATATATATTGATATATATATATAAAAATTTTATATATATATATTGATTTATCTATATGTATCTATATCTATATCTATATATCAATATATATTGAAAGGTATTTGATGAACACTTGGAAACATCTATCCAGTGTAAAATAGGAAAGGACAGGGTTTTTCTACAAAGCAAAATGATTTACAGAACTGTCTTATTCCAAAGATGTTGGTAACCTAACTCAGCTACAGGTGATACTATAACAGTTGCACAAAGTCAACACAGGTGCACAGTAGTAAGTAAAATGAGCTGGTGACCATCATCTGGTGCTGAGGCCAATTGGCCCAGCAGAGCTCGTACCCTGCAACTAAACCTTTCTCCAACCCAGCACATGGTGGTTTCAGCACTACTTCCTACTACATGAACAACTAAAAGCACTACACTACTCCAAAAGAGATGCTTAGATACCCTTTGTGAAGATATTAGAAGGCTGTCGCATTCCACTGTGGGGAACTGCAAGGACTTCTTTTAAAAATGGATTCATGATCAGGAAGGAAATGAAGCCAACCAAGGCAAACTTTGTATCTGAGGACCATTTATTGATAACAAAAAGGAGAAGGAAAAGAAGTTGCCCGAACGAAAGATGGATAAAAGGGACAGAAAAGAAGAAAGGAAAATGGAAAAGGACTGGGGAAGAGGAGAGAGAGGGGACAGAGAGAAAAAGAGGGCGTTACCACCAGAGAGTCAGGGCAGTGCTGTCGGTGTCTGGGCGGCGGGGGGTGTGCACGCTGCCTGCTTGTGGATGCGCTGGATCTTAGCGAGCCTGCGCGGCTCCAGCAGGGGCGCGGCTCTCGGAGCGACAGCAGCAGATACACGGTGAGTGGGCGCTCAGATGGGAGGACCAGGACCCTGGACAGGGTCGCAGCGACCGGCTGGATCGGGGTGGCAGGGCAGGCAGTGACGGCTGGATCGGCGCTGCAGGGCTGGATGCACACGGTCCGGGCAAGGACACGGGGTGAAGTGGCAAGGCGGCGGTCAGGGGCACAGGAAGGCAGTACAGGTGTGAGGGTGAACTGGCGAGGGCAGGAGAGCCAGAAGGCAGGCAGGCTGGGGCCAGGGCAAAGGAGGGGGGTGAGCGGGCCAGCAAATGAACAGTAACGAGCCCCAGTGAGCAGCAACACGTTTAGTTTTTATTCCCCCCTGGGCCCTCCCAAAGCCTTCCTGCTAACAGGGATCAATTGGCCCCATCCAAGCTTTCTTTGCCATCCGTTAGTGGAGACCATTTCGTGACCTGATTGGAGAAGCACCTCCACAGTGTCTCCTACTGCCTGCCGCGTGTAGGGTGTTGCCAGGCGAAGTCTCCCCAGAGAACAGGCTTCCTCTAGTAGCCTCCTGCACATGGCATATGTGCACCCCTCCTCCACATGCCTCTGACAACCAGAATTGAGGCAAACTAAAATGGCTGAATTCGAACTGAATTGGCTCCTCACGAAGGCAAAAGGGAAACCCAAACCAAGGAGCACACTGACACCTCATCTGTATGGAGACTTTAAATATTTACCTTGTCATCTTCGTATAAACACGAGTAAAAATCCCCAATCAGATTTTGGTTTCCTGAATAGTCTGTATTTTTAATATTGCAGTCTCTTTTCTAAGGTAAGAGCCAGCCTTCCTCCATCAGGCACCAGGTGAAGTTCTCAGCAGTTACTCCCCAAAGAGACTTGTACTTTAAATGACAAGAGTAACTTAGGTAATCAACACTGGTCTGGATGCTTCCAGACATGGAGCATTGTTCACCTCTGTTTTTTGAAGCACAGCCTTGGTGTCAGGAAGCCTTTCCAAACGTATTACTCCCAAAGGAGTTCTCAAGAATAGTTTCCAGAGCAATAAACCAGCAAGAAAAAACCTTCTACTCTGTCATGGCTCCTTCCCAAAGAGCATAATAAAAGTAACTACGAGACTGCACATCGGTTACGATTTGTTAGGCCACATATAGCAATGTCTAACACAACCTCTCCATGCACAAACATGCAATATTGGCCCAGCAAAGGTCCTGCTAGATAGGTGTCTCTGTACCACTTTCCATTTCGTGGTGTAGGTTTTCCCTAGAGGTGGCAACATGGGTAGGTTCTGCTTCCTTGTGGACACTGGCAGGGCTACAGGGAGAAAAAAAACCTCTTAAGTCCTTGAGGTTTACAGTATTTTTCCACTTATGTAGAAGGCAATTTCAGTAGTTGCTGACTGATTTTCAGGCAATTGCAGCAAGTAACTTTGACCACTGAAATCAGGAGGGCAAGGACACAGGAATAAAGACAAGCATTGTGGAGAAAGTGGAAAAAGACTTTGCATGGAAGCGCTAATACAGTCCCCTGCTGGGTAAGCTTCTTTATTCCCTTATCTAAGTTCAACTGCAATGTGACTGAAAGCAGGCCTCTTCTCTGCAGGCAAGGTTTTAGCTCCAGCCTGCCTCTTGTGTGATCTGCCCTGTATCTGTAAGACCATTTGATTCTCCAGCACTATCCATGCCTACCCATTTGCCATAGATTCGTGTTTTGAAAATCTTGCCGGTAGTGTTGCCCTCCATGAAAAATCTCTAAGGAGTACTTTTGTCATTTACTAGTTTTAACGAATGCTTAAAGAATGTTTATTCATTGTTTCCTGATAAAGCTTTTACAGGTAGGAGTAAAGGGCTTCCAGTCTTGACATTCAAGCGGTATAAAGAAAAATGTGAGTTAACTATTATATGCTAGCACACATTTTATTGTGAAAAACAGCTATTCCACCTTTTCACAAATTCTGTCTTGTCTGTTTGAAAAGAAAACACAGAATGGGCTAGGTAGTTCTCAGGTTTCTTATTTGCCTCTAACTTGTCTCCAATCATTCACACAGTTGGTGAGAAATTTTACCTTTGAAACTGCAGAAGTACCAGCTTAAAAGGCTTTGGTCTGTTTTTCCGCTACTCTTCAGTAAGATACTCATGGAAGGAAACCAAATTTTACTCTCACTTAATTCAACAGGCATGATCCACAGTGAGTATTGATACAGTGTTAACAATGCTTTGAAACCAATTTTGGAAGTGCTTTTCCTTATTTTCTGATATCTGTAATAAAGATCTTGGAGATTTTCTAGCAGTTTTGTCTCCCACCATTTAAGAAAAGGGATGCTATGGAGAGCAGACAAAAATTATGTCCTTTAAATACATATTGACCTGTTGTAGACAAAATCCATTGCTATTTATTTGATATTTATTTTTCATTTATTTCATTCTTTTCCACTGTCTCCACTTATCCTTCATGCTTCAGAGAATCATCTATGAAACAATACTTTGGTGTTACCCCAAGGAATTAATATACAAGTCTGCAGAAGTTGCTTAGCCAACATACCCCCTATATGTAAAAATTTCCAAACTGGAAGTCCTGCAAGAGAACATAATATAACTGTTACAGACTGCTAAGAAATGAAATAACAGTGAAATTCATTTCAAAACATGAGAAAATTTGCTAAAATATGAAAAATGTGAATATACACTATTGTCCTATTAGATACTCCCAGGAAGTAAAAAATCTCACCACTTTAACACTTTTCTACAACTTCTCTTTTTCTCTTATCATAGCCTGTAGATTTCCTCCTAAAACTTCACAGTAAACTAAAAAAACAGATCTATTCTCCCAGGAAGAAATACATTTTAGATTTATCTAAGAGTGCTTGACAATGACATATTTACACTTTATTAGGATATGGATTTGGATAAATTTAGTGTCTCCAGCAGATCATAATATTAAAAGCTTTCAAATTTATATGTAGTCTAAGGTTAATAGCTAAATTAAAGTTGGTAGTACAAATTAAGTCATGTATTTACAAATGTTTTTGTGAGGCTGCTGCCTAAACAGCAGTCCATGGTGCTTATTATGTTATGATATGACCAATGAAGAGCTGCAACTCAGATGAAGACTTTAGGAAGGTAAAAGTAATACCAGCCTTCAAGAGAGATTGAAGAGAAAGCATCATATAGTATACATAACTTTTTCTCTTAATATAACAGTTTAGAAGATATTGAGTTGAATTATCAGTAAGCAAGCAAAACCTAATTGAGTTGTGTTTCTTAAACTGTGCAAAACGATGATGGATAAGTCCTTCCAGGCAAATATGATTAGTTCTTATGATAAAATTGAATATACGCTTACTACTATGTGGAGCATTTGTCTACTGATCAAAGTAGACAGTGATTAGGGAATAAATATTGATAGAATAGATATAAAGGATTTGATTGTTAAGTCAAGTCTGATACTGTGGGAAAACACTTTTTCAGCATATTAGTTCATCTTAGCTGAAACTTTTATTTGCTCCAATAGCAATAAAAGGTAAACATCAAACTTGCAAAAGGCAAAGATTTATTGGAAAGTGATTGTGGATCTGAATAGTCACAATGTGCACAGAAATTGGTCATAATCAGATGTTGAACCTATTGCAGATTTGTTTACTAATGATATAGCAACATGATGAAATCATACCTTCTTTTATGAAAACAAATGTAGAGTAGCTTGTCAGCACACACAAATGTTACGTGGAGTTGAAATTATCTTGATAGAAAATGCCCAAAAAAAGCTACAACAACTAATTTCTTTTCCATTTTTCTGTTTGGATTATTTTTCCAAATAATTTGGCATATTGCTTTCTGCTCTGTAAAGTTTGACCTTTAAAACTCTGAGCATGAATATTGCTTGTTTGTAATTTTTTAAAATAAATTTAATCAGGTCTTGATCATTTGCACTTAAATAATAACTTATTATTAGTTCTGTGAAAATGAATATTTTCATCTGAACAAAAATTGTGGGCAAAGTTCTTGCCTGTAGAACTTGTCTTTTAAATTTTGTATTTTTTTTTAACTTTATAGAAAACTCTGAATACTCACAACATAAAGCATCATGAATGTGTTGGCCAGAATAATGTCCTCCCCAATACCAGGTATTTTTTCCTGCTTCTTGTGGTTGGGTATTTAGATGATCAATCTTTCTGTTTTCCACTCTGTGCTTAATCTAGTAACATATTGATCTATGCACTTCTGAGATTATTTGCTTTAGAGTTGCCTGCAATTCTGAAAAAGACAGTGCTGTTTTAACATTAACTGCCTCTCCGCTCCTCTCTTGCCTGTTTGTCTATGAATATGAATTCCTTGACAGAACAGTTTTAGAAATTTCAAGTAATATTCCAGCAATGTTCAAAGATCTAGTGTTAGTTAATAGGATCCGTTTTATGCTAACACAATATGGACTCCCTCTCTGTTAAATGATTAAGTTTTTAATATTTGTAAGCAAGGAAATAAAAAATTTCTCTTCAGGACCATCAGAACCTTGACTTTCCTGTGACACTTTGATTTTATTCTCTATCACTCATAGGACATAGACAATAGCTCCATAAAATCCTCAACTTCATGTCATGTAATATTAAGCTATTCACTGGCAGAATCATCTTTTTCCATATGCTTGCTCCTAACATAATGCAAGTACAAGAGTAAAGCTGTTTAGTTTTGTGTTAATAATTGTTTCTAACTGTTTATCCATAGGTTTAATTTTCCCCTTCACTAGATGGGTATATTCAAGTGAATACACTAGTGACAAACAAGAACCTGAGAAGAATAAAGTCAATTTCTCTTATACTAAATGGACGCACGTTTGTATGTGTATCATAGGCACAGACAGAAGCAGAGGTGAGCTAAATTTGATTAGAAGAAGTCTGGTCTGTCGTGATTGGGTCCAGGCAATGATAAAATTCAAAACAAGAGTATAATGAAAACAATTAAATTTTTTTTCCTTCTCTGCAGCAGTGTCACTGGTTTTGAATTCCAGAAGAGCTGTAAATCTATGATCTCCACGGTGAGCCACAATGCAGCTGCAGAATCACCTGACAGACAGCTTGCAATGCAGCATCATCAATTGCTGGTCCGTTAAATGAGATGTTGCTTTACAGTAGTGGATAGGGGCTCAAAGTAAAATAAATCAGCAGTACAGAGAGGAATAAAGACACTTTAAAGAGTTTCTTTGAATACACAATAGGTGTGGCCATCTGATAATAAACAAAAAAATCTTCCAACCACAAAATAGAAATTGGTGGATTTTGGTAGAACACTGATCAGCAGAGAGGAAAAATTTTATCATTACAGCAATACATTTCCTAACAGTGCATTACATATTAATTAAAACTAATATTGCTTGCATTAAAGACTTCAACTCATCGCTAAGTTTCCTGGGAGAAAGTCTCTCTTGTTTTCAGAAAGGCATGTTCACATCTTTCCTGATGATGTGCAATAAACATAGGCTGAAGCTGATAAAGATTTTTTTAGTTTTTTCTCCACCATACAGTCTATCCTATTGCAAGACGTAATTACCAAGACATAATTGCAAGACATAGTTCAGTTTATCTAGAGATCCAAAGATTGAAGCTTCATTTAAATGATACACAGACAGAAACTCTTTTGAATCCAGATGCTTATGATGTGACTATCCTGGATCTGGGTTTCCTCTGTCTTGTCAGCAGCATTTCAATGCAGGCTCACATTCAGCACACTCCCTGGCTTCAGGAAGTTATACCCTCTATACCCGGAAAGCCTGGCTTAATTGGTAAACCTGTGGCTCTTCAGGAGAAGCTGCATTTTGTGGCTTAGCTGTACTCTTCTATTAACAGGGCAACCATTAAGACAAACCAGCTTCTTGAGGAAAACAAATTGTGACACCCAAGGTAAGAAAAGGAATTTAGACATATGATAGAATGGGACAGGCAATAGGGAGGAATTCTCCCAGGAACAGGAAGTAGCAAGTAATGTTAAAAATAAGAGTAATCTACCTTTTTTTTTTTTTTTAACTGCAATAAGAAGGTAATGCACAACTATCATAGACTGAGAAAGTGAGATCTAGTTATAGTAAGACTCACTATTTTAAAGAGTATCTTGGAGCTGAAAAGCAAAACAAGAGCAACAAAATGTTCATTACCAGTAAAACTTTCTTGACTAAGAATTTTATGTTAGAAGAATTATCAGATTCTTTCATTAGAGTCATCATATTCATTGCTTTCAAATATCAAATATTTTTCATAATCACGAACATTTGAAAACTTTTTCACCTTTTGCTGATGATTTTTGCTGCTCATGAATACTTCTGAATGTGTCCTTGCCCCTCAGACGTCTTTTCTGTTTTTAATGACAGTCAGGTATCTGTCTTCCTTTTGATCTGACATAGCCTTTTTCTTCCACAATGTTACCAGATATTTATTATTTCCTATATCTGTATTTAATATAATGATTTACTTTTCTCCTGGAATAAAGAACATTTTAGGAAGAACAATCAGGAAGATATAAATTTTACTTCTATTTTGCTCATTTATCCTTTCATTTGATAATGAGAGTTTGCTATATGTAAGCAAGAAAGAACAAAGGCATTGAAAAGGAAGGTTCTTGTAGCACCTAGGAGTACCTAGGATCCTTCTTAGGATCCTATTTCTTAAACAGAATATTTACACTCGCCCTACCCATCCTATGTGTGTTTGGTGGCGGGGGGGAGGGGCTTTAATAAAACTTTTACTATGCAGGGAGAATGCCAAAATTCTCTCTCTTTGTAAAGCTTCCCATTGGCAAGTGATGTCTGGCTACTTCCTGGGAAGCAGGGCCTCAGCACGTGTAGCAGTTTCTCCAGAAGGCAAATGTTGTGATTAACAAATACTCCCCCTTCATCCTCCTTCCCTTATCTTTTATATCCAAGGTGATGTCACATGGTATGGAATATCCCTTTGGTCAGTTTTGGTCAGCTGGCCTGGTTGTGTCCCCTCCCAGGATCTAGCCCACCCCCAGCCCCTTGATGGGGGGAAGGACAGTTGGAGAAATAACGCTGATGCTGTGCCAGCACTGCTAAGCAGTAGCCAAAACACTGGTGGGTTATCAACTCCTTTCCAGTTATCAATGCAGAGCACAGCACAGGGAGGGCTGCTGTGGGAAAAAGGAACTTCAGCTTGCCCAGATCCAATACAATCATCTTTGAAGCCCTCTGCTGGACCCACACCAGGAGCTCCATGTCTCTCTTGTATTGAGGAGCATACAGTATGCTATACTTGAAAAAAATTATGATACAAACTTTTGATTATCACAGAATGCAAGATTGAAATATAATTTATGTATGTAAAAAATTCAAACTCCTTAAAAAATAGGGTAGAATTTTTTAATTTGTGTTTATTTGATTTTGCAATCTGAACAGCACATTGCTATGTGGCAATACAGAAATTTATCTACTAGGTTTGAAAAATAAGTCCAGTAACTGCGTGAGATAACTGTATCAGTCACCTGACATATAACCATGGTAGTATTTGCATTTGCAATCGATACAGAGGTTTTGCTTCCATCTAATTTTTTTTTTTTGAGCACAGAAATATCTGAAAGCATGACTTGGATATTCTAAAAGTAGAGTAAAATTGTATGTTAATTTTGAAGGATAATGGTAAATAGTTAAGCCATTGAGTAATCATTTGAGAAAATGTGCTAAATCATCTTGTCCATCCCAGCAGTGCAGCTTTTCAGTTCCTCCAACTCCCTCAATTAACCTGCCCCTGCTCCCCTTCCACTGGTGAGTTTCTGGATACTGCAAGATATCATAATCCAGCATGTGAAATGTCTTTTATTTATGAGTATGTCTTATACTCATCCAAAAAAGCAAAAGTATGTAAGTTTCCCTCAGTACCTTTGCTGCCATTTGGAATGAAGAATGACTGTGTATAATTGTTAGCAGTCATTTCAGATAATTCAATTTTTGAAAACGAATATAATTTTCTTTCTGGCTCATGTTCTTTTTCACTATGTCTGTTTCTTACAGGACTGTTCATTTCTCTAAAGGCAGTTCATTTCTATAACTGAGAGACTTTACAAACTGTCACAGACATAATTTTAATTACTTTAACAACATAAAAAACAAGATCAATACATCACCGTAGGCAGAAATGCTATCTAACCTTTGAGCTTGTCTTGACAACATTTAATGTCAGCATACAGCTGGAGAAGGACTAAGCTCTGGTGCTTTTATTCACTCTTAGCAAATGCTGGGAGAGTCCTAATGAGGGTGAATGATGTGTGTCCTCTAACGCACAGGGCTGAATGCACGCCACGATGCCTCACCTTCATAAGCAAACTTTGATGGTTTGTTACGTGATTAATAGTGGGTTTTTCCCAGAAAAACACAAGGCAAAGAATCCCAGTCGTCAGCACACCAGACCACAGACACTACCCTGATGAAAAGACAAGACTGGTGCTTATGGCAATACCTGTTTTTGTGAATCTGAAAGTCAATTCCAAGCCCTTCAGGCCAGGTGTATATGCCACAGCTGAGAGCCAGCAGAGACTCAACTCGTGCCTAGGAAGGAAATGTCACTCTCCTATCCCCATGGCTTGAAGATTCACTACCACAGTCCAAAACCACTGAAAAAGGTCTGTCCACCCAGTCTTGCAGCTAAGCTGAGAGTTTGGAAGGAGGGAAAGGATACAGGAACACACAGCACTTTGACAACAAAGAATTAGCCATCTGAACTGAGACAAGGTGCAAAGAAAAGATAGCACAACTTCTTCTCTAAGAACCACAGGGATGCAGGATTTCATGGATATTTGGCCTAAGTCCACCACTCTTTCACCCATATATTACACATTATCCCAACTTTTAGGGGAGCACATACCTCCCATATCCATTTCCACTTCTTAGTGGAAAAACAGTGCAATGAAACTCCTATTTGCAGATGAATATTTGCTTAAGTATTAAAAAACCCCCATACTCCAAGGATCAGAATGATATAAACCTACGGGAGGCTTATTTTGTCCCTTTAACAAAATTAATATAATTTGCAGCTCTTGTTGCTCTATATACCAATTTCCAGTTTTTCCATTGCTCAAATAATTTTCCAAATCAAAACTAGGGCACACATTGTTACAATGCTAAACATGTCAACATATTTCTGCAAAATTTACATTTCTAAGGCAAAAAAAAGCCTCATAATAGCTACATTTTTTGCAGAGAAATAGATGCACTCTGAATCTTTGCAATTATGTACAATATTCCTGAAATACAAATGAATTCTTTTTGCAGGTTAGATTTTCTTAAAATTAATTACCAAAATACTTTAAAAAAAAAGAATATGGATATGTTTTTTACCTCAAAGTAAGAGGATTTTGGTTAATTTCTAGGCTTTCTTGAGCTCAGAAAGGATCCTTGCTAACTTGCAAGCCATTGTGTGGACACCCCAGCGGTACTCTGACATGATGCTGTGCACTCTCTCCACCACCTCCCAGATGAAAGAAAGGTCGGTATTTTCTTGTGGATATTCAACATAATAATTTGGTGCTGTAATTAGTCAGGGTTTATTTGAATGACGGAATTAGTCAAAAGGACTTATATTTCCTTGATACTTTGTTCTAGCCATTTGGTTTTCACCTCTAACCAATGAGACAGAATGACTGTGATTCCAGGAGGGAAGAAAAGAAAAGAAAAGAGCAGTTGTCATTCATTTTGTTAATAATAACCCTGAGATTTACACACATTTTTCTACATAAAATTTACCACATCATCTTTATTAGATGATGATTGCTTCCACTGCAGACACTTTAAGTTCTTTTAGAGACTTTTTAGACTTTTAGAGACACTACAGCAATCTCTGCTGTGTTAGGCTCTTGTTTTAGCAGGGTCATCACCTGAAATCATTTCAGACAGAAATTATTCACTATCTGTTCTCAGTGATTCCAGGTTTCCAAATGTATTTTACTAGTATCATGTTTGTAGTACTCTGAGCAAGTCAAATATAAAAGTATGTGTTTCTGCTTTTGCAATGCAGAAATATCAGGTTTCTCCCTTGCCCAATGCATGTCTGAAGTTTTATACAATTAACAGACAGAAGACTAGTTAGATATTTGTCAAAAGTTTTGATGGTTAAAGATGAAATATGTCTTGCAGTCACATAAATCTCCATGTACTCAGTTTTCTCCAGTAATAATTATGTACAAAATTACCTGCCACCTTCAACATCTGGCTGGAACAAGGATAAAATACTGAGAGATATCAGTTACCCTTAGTTTCTTGCTTAACATGACTTAGCTTTTCCTTGACTCAATAGGGTGGAGACTTGATGCTTCCATTAAATAATGTAAAATCCATTCATGGAGACATTCTGGTTTGTTGACCCATCTTAAATCAGCATTTGTCTTCTTCTTCAGACCAAACTTTGAGCGCAGAATTTGGCAGCTTGAAAAACAAGACAGTGAGAAACAGTGTCTACCTTAGTTATTAAATACCTGATGTAGTGCAAAGAAGCATATGCCTAGTGGCTTTAAGGCAGGAACTGGAACAGAAAAAACTACTTTAAAAACACCTACTGGAATGAGAGTTACTTGTCTTCTGCTTTTCATCAACATTTTTTCCTTTCAGGCAACTTTTTAAAAGATGCTGTAAGCTCAAGTGACCTATTGAAAAGTTCTAAACTGCCTTAAGTAGAAAGATTTATCGGGCTCATGGTTGACAGATGGTAACAAGTCTTAAAAGGATGTATGGAGCATGAGAGCCTTTGGTCTCCAAGAGCTCCTTATATTATGTCTAACATGTCAAAGGTACAGACTGCAAAGCAGGAAAATCTTTGAAGATTTTAATAAAAATTAAAAAGTGTCCTAAATTGGAGCACTGAATGAATGAGCCTGGACAACACTGCAAAGCAATGGGGAAAGAAAGACACGGCACACAAAAAAACCTTCTATACGCTGTGCAGTCTTCACTGCTCCAATGTCCAACTTGCAACATTTTGCCTTTGCAAATGAATCTGCAGATGTGATGTAGATACACTCTACACTTTATCACAGGAAGGGAGATACAGAGACTTAAACATAAGATGTGTTCCAATAATCCTGGCATTCTCCAGGCAGTAGATACTTGAGGTTTCCCAGACCTGAAACAGGACATCTAAGTATCCTCTTCACAAAGTGAGTCAGGTCACTAATTCAAAGTCTCCCTTTACCTACGTGTTTTTACTCACCTCGTGTATGAAAGCTTCAGTCTTCTACTGATCTTAAGCAGATATTTTCAAGCATTTCATTTTCATGGAGGAGACAATAATTTCAGAGTACGGGGAGTACCTATTTGTTGACTCACGGAAACTATTTCCACCCTCATAGTAAGGAAATTATTAAATGCTGCTACTCCACAATTCATGCAGAAGGCTCATGTCCCTAATTCTGGTAGAAATCCCATACACTGTAGGTGGACATCTCACCTAACTTCAGTCTTCTAGAAATTATACTTTTATTTGAAAAAATCATGAATATGACATAGTACAACTTATCAGCGGTACAGTGTTATGCGGTCCTCACTAAGTCATTCAAACAAGAAAGACAAATTTTTTTGGTTTTCTGTCAGCAATTGGAAATACCAAACATGAGAATGTGAATCATCCTTTCTCTCTCTTCCTCCACTCTTATCAAAGATTTATCTTCAGCATTTTGATGCACTTTCACACAGCAGTTTCCAATGGGCCACAAACGAGAGGTGGGAAGCGGTCATCAACTGTTTGCATCTGCAGCCAACGGATACTAGCCAACCTCCTGGTACAAAACCCATTAATTCCCAGCAAGGAGTAAATTCTAAAATGCATAGAGAATTACAGAGAGGTGTTACCACTACTACATTTTCTGCAAGCATTCCACTGATTTCTGTCTTTTTCCTAGCTCTCTCTAGCCAAGTAGCATAGAAACTCTTTGTCCATGAGTAAAGAAAAAACTGAGAACAGGTGGGATTTTTTTTTAAATGAAAGAGGCAAAATCCTTGCAGATTTTAATTTTTTCTCTGTGTGCTGTTATCAAAGCATAAATATACAAGCAGAAAAGCTTAATTATGTATGACTGTTTCAATCCCTTTAAAGGTCTTTGTTGCTTCCAAGGCAGTGATTTTGTTAAAAGCTAGTGACTGAACTAGAAGCCAAAGGCCATGTAAACTGCTTATCTATTGATTAGTTAGTAGAAAGTGCACAATCGCAAAGACTGAATCGGTTTTGTAAGGAGGCACCTTGAGTTTAACAATAAGTGTCAAGTGTAATTTGGGACTATAAACAAAGAATTGAGTGGCTGCCTTTAGACACAATCTAACAGCTCAAATACATTTGTCAAACCAGAGGGAGCCTAATAATAACTTATTCAGGCAAATGTGACATTATTCAGCACAGAAGTATGCTGGAAATGGTTCAATTTGTTTCTACATACAAATGTTTTCTGTACTTCACTGATAGTCACTGGCAAATAACATAGCAAACCTCTCCTTTATTTGTATTTCTGTTTTTTTTCTATTATTGAACTTACATTCCATGCTTGATATGATGAAATGGTTCTTACTTTGCAATTGAAATATCCAGAATATTACAGTACTTCTCATTATACAGATAGTTATTGTGTAAAATTACAGCAGCCAAAAATTAAGGCTTCAATGTGTATTTTGTCATCTTTTTTCTTACAAAAAACTTCATTTTTCTTCTATATGTTTCCAGTTTAATGGTGGATCAAAATAATTATGTTGTTAATTAATTTCAGAGTACATCTACTCTTTATCTCCTGCCACATACTGTTAACTCACGTGTCTTTCCAGTCACCTCTGTCAAAACAGACAAATGTTTCATCTTATTGATAAGTATTATGATACCATATGTGCTATCCCTGTGGTGCTTCTATTCCATAAATCATGTTGGAGCTGTACAACATGTCTTATCCACTCTTGGAACTCTAAGTTAATACAGTTGTAGCCTGGGGGTATGGAAATGGTTGTGACAGCTACAGGGCTAAGAAATACCACTTATTACTCAATAGAGTACATAATGTTACATATTTTCATGTGTCATTCTGCACCATTACGTTACAACAAAACCACTGAAAATTTAGGTGATCAGCTTTTGCTTGACCTTGTGCAAACCTCAAACATACATGCCTTGATTTCCTCTCATTAAGAAGCACTGCTTATGGCAGTTATTTGGATGGAAATTATGGCTGTTGCGTGGCTGCACTAATTCAGGTTTCTATTGTGAGAAAGAAATGCTCAGGTTTGATAAGATACTTCACAAATACAAAGCATCACTTTAGATACCTAGAAACCTCCTTGCCATTATTACATGCTCAAGTACCTAATTGTTAATTTCAGCTCTGTTCAGTTTCAATATATCTCCTTCCATTATGAACCGAGGGATAACCAACTGAAAATTCCTATATATCAGCCTGATGCAAAGAAAGAGAACTTTCACTTCCACAGCAGAGATTCACGCCTCTAGTTACTTTCAAGTCCTGTGTAGTCCTTTGCTATTTGCCCTGGTGACCCTTGACTTCTCCCTCCCTCCTTCCAGGTGCTGCTGGAGCTGCCTGCTCTCCTACTGCAAGGTCCAGCCCTGCCTCTCCCAGAGGAGATGACTGATAGGGTGAAGGGAAATAAAGAGGCTGTGGTAGGGCCAGTGCAGGTCAGAGGCAAAGTGACTGTTTTCAAACACCTGCTACCAAAACAGCATCTGTAGGCCTCCTGCTGCATTGCTTTACAGCTACAAGGTTGAAGTTGAGAAACTGGAACTATGGTCTCGTCCTGCTTCCATGACCGGGACTACAGAGTGCCTTACGGCTCCAGGAACTTTTCTCTTCTTGTGCTCAGGGGCCTGAAATTCCAGCATCCGTGAACTTGGTTTGGAAGACATCAAGCACCCCTAGTCCTACCATGTCATTAAGAGCTGTGACCATTACCCTACCACTCTTCAGATGGCCTTGTTATTACAGATGGGCAAAATAAAAAGTTGGTCCTAAGAGCAAACATGTTAGGAAGTGGGATTCAGAGTTAGGTGCTATGACTCCCTATCTCATGCCTCTTTTGTGTGGTAATACTCTCTTATTTCTTTCTGATCCTGAGGCTAAAGGCAGAGATTTCAGTAGCAGCAGCAGAAGAAAATGATCTCCTGGAGGAGTCCAGCTACTAGATTTGTTCAGGCTCCAATCACGAATTGCTGTGGAAAGGCAATACAGCAGCAAGGATAGGTGTAATAAAAGACATTTTCTAGGCTGATACTGATCACCACCATCATTCCTTCTTGCTTTTTTTTTCTATTCAAATGAATTCTAGTCATTTCAAGCATATAGACTTGATTTCTCTCTGGATTTATTTTTTCTCCTTCCACTCGGATGGGTTTATTATGCAATAACAGTGCAATGAGTGCTAGGTGGGAAGTAATGATTCATTTAATTATTTATTTGGCTTTGATATAATAGCTTTCTAGAATTTGCTTTGGAACACAACATTTCTCAAGAGTCTTGGCAATTATTTTAAGATTGTAGTTCAGCGGGTGCTCAGATGGGCTGGAGTAGTAAAACATGAACAAAAGCTCAGAAGTAATGAACAACCATTTGCATTGTTTAAATATAAAAAAAATAAGCAGCACTTTCTGTCCTTCTCTCCCTCTGGGAAAAAGAAATAAAGACCATTATTTATCTAAATTAAAAGCAAAAAAATTCTCAAATACCTCACTCAGTACATAAAATTTTAAAATCATAGAATCATAGAATAATTTGAGTTAGAAGTGACCTTTAAAGGTCATCTAGTTCAGTCCCCCTGCAATGGGCAGGGACAAAACATAAAAGGGGGCTTTTCATATGTCAGCTGTTGATTTCAGTGTTAGAGCTGACTTTACATAGGAGGTTTCCATTGCAGTCTTTCTGAGGCAGCAGCAGAAAAGCAGTGTGCCACTCCTGTGAAAAATTCTGACTAGAACTTCTAGCAGCCTCATAGAAAAGCTTGCAGAAAGGTGACAAAGCCCACTATGTTGGAATCATGAACAAAATGAAAAGCAGAATCCCTCTTACATGGATTGCTAGTCCTTCCAGCAAGAAGCAGACAACCTCTGAAAACACAAAATGACAGCACTACTCTTTGCAGAGCCAGCAGGGCATCTTTGTGGGGATTATCCCTGGTTACTCTACTCACTGGGGCGTGAAAAACCCACTTTGGACCTAACTTGTGATTGTTTGCCTGTTTTGACAAGGAGGTCCCAGTCTCACTGTGTCAGATGTGAACACGTTAATATTCAGATGAACGGGCACAAAGTGCCAAGACTGTTTTCAGACACTAATGTTGGGGGGGGGTTGTCAATAATTATTGTGGCAGGAGGCCATCACTCTAAAAATGCTCTTCTTAAAACATTTCACTTTGTTCATGATACTTAACACTTTATTTGCTCTGGAACAGTGGCAATGCCCTCAGATCTCCTCAGAAGATCCTCACACTCTCTCTGCTCAAGACAGAAAGCAGACTGTGACCATATACAATAAGCATTATTCAAAATTTAATTGAAAAAAAAAAGATCCATGTGTGGGTTTAGAGACAAAGAAAACATTTTTTCCCAATAAAATAGCGTGGATGATGGAAGCTATAGTAATTTAAAAGTTGATTAAAAATCAGTAAACTTGCAAAACTATGCACGAGAGAATAGGTAATAAAAAATGGTAATTTTACTTGGGTATGTTTTTGGCCAAGTATTAAAGCTTTAGAGACATAAGTTTGAAATAGCTTAAAATAGCTTTTAATTTACAGTAAATCAGAATTATATTCATTACATTTCCTTCAGTACAAGAGATCATTATTTTTAAAAGACTGCAATTGTTTTTCATCATGAGAAGAGAATAAGCTTCAACAAGTGGAAAAGCTCTTGTGTACCACAGGTAAAATTCATGTCAGAAAATTTTTCATACAGGAACCATATAATTGGTATTTGAAAGTAATAAAATAAGAAGGTGAAATTGTAAGTGGATAAAATATTTCCATTTTCATCTGAAGAAAATAAATGTATGGGAAAAACACATGCAGTATCTTTGAGGATAATCTACTGTATTATTCTAGGAGTCAATTCTATCAAGACCTCGTTATTCACAGTGTAGTACTTTTGTGAACATGAACATTTTTGCAGTTCCTGCTTGAAAATCAATGTGGACTTTTACTGCTTAAAGGACACTTCATGAAGCACTGGAAACAGAGGATCATATCCTTCCTGTTGTGAACAATTTGATGTCTGGCTTCAATAGAGGCAGAGATCTCCACACGGATTAATTTTTTTTCTTTATTTAGTTTTATCCCTTTTGTGAGTAAACATATTCTGCCATGCAACATTTTTGTTTCCGTGGTAGTACCAGTTTAAGGTGATAGAAAAAACAAAGTTTGGAGGTGGAAGTAATTTTTTTTGCAACACCAACTGGCATATTTTTTAAAAGTAAGAGTCTTTCAGCCTCACAATCCCTCCTTAAGGTCTACGTCACATTACAAGTGTCGCTTGAGTATGCAGTTATCAGTAATTAAAAAAAAAAGCCAAACCACAATACAGTCTTTTTAAAATTTCTTCACAGTTTACTAATAAAAAGTAAAATTTAAAAGTTGAATAAGCAGTATTATCAATATATTGCTTTTTAATTAGTTCTTCTCCCAAAGGATCATCTACTGAAATGATTTTTAAAAGAAGAAAAAAATAGGTGAAGCAACTACATGTAAAGCTTCATAGTCCCTCTAGAGCATAAAATGTGATGTGAACTAAGCTAGACCTTCTCCGTAACTCTAAGAACACGAAACAACTCCAAAATGAAGGCTGAAGTAGTTCTTTCTCTTTGCATGGTGATACAGTTAAGATAAGGGTACCCCAATTAAAATAAGGGTACCACTCAGATTTGTAAAGCTTTTTAAAAACATTTTAATTCTAAATGATCAATTTTATTTTTTAAACCTCCTATAAAAATATGTTAAAGAGAAACTGTTTTAATTTTAAAAATTAATTTAATTTTAAATTAAATTAAATTAATAATTTAATTTTCTCCAGGCAAAAAATTTAGATAAATGCCTAAGCTTTTCCATCACTAAAGAAATGTATACTTAGCATTTTAACAATGATAAAATGCTTTCACAATGAAACAAGTTACAAATTCCTGTCTGCACCCATTCATTTTAATCATTTTCAGCTAGCAATATTTTCAATATGTTCCATGGATCACACAAAGGCAATAACAGTGCTAGATGAGATCTATAGCCTTCACATGAATAAAACAGATAATATTGAAGAAAAACTGCTGTTAGTTTGCCTAAACCTGTTTACAAATTCTTCTTGAATTACTATTATAAACAACCCCATTTCCAGACAGACTGAGATCATGGTCCATCCACAATTACTCTGATGAAAGCAAAAGGCCACGAAAAGCCTTGGTCAGTCTCAGGCCAGAAACGACTTCTACTTCGCACAGATTGGAATAATGTATAACAACTAGCACAGCACTTCTGACTGCAGAACTGCACAGAGCACTGCAACCTGCATGGCTGCCTCTTGAGATGTTACCTAAATCAGCCTTCCTTTCTTTAGGCATGAATATTAAACCATACTGTAGTTCTGAGAAGCAGCTCTGAAAAACACACACCACTTCCACTCTGGATCTTAAACCAAAAAAAAAACCTCCACGGTTAAATACATGCTTGAACATCCTTATTTTAGGAAGATATTCTAGCAACTATTTAAGTACGTGCTCAAGGTATATACAGACAACAGGTTTCAGTATTTTCAGTAGAGCAAAGAATACTTGGAGCTGTAGTCAAGAATATCTAATCTGAAGAAGTTAAAGGTCCTTCTCAGACTACTGGATAAAATGATATGATAATGATATCACTTTGATATTGAAGACCACTCATCTTTCTTCATTAGACAGCAGAGTCTTCCCTCCCGTGATGCTCTGATCCAGGTGTGAAAAGTGGTGGTGATGGAGGCAAACCATTCCATCCATTACCTACCTTTCCTCGGTCATAGGAGGTGCCTTGTCAAGAAGGGTAGATAAGACACTTAGCTTTCAGATGGTTAAACTAGGTAAAACTAATTTTTTCCAAAACAGTGTGGGAATAATGTACTTTCTATTTTCAGGTTTATCTGTTAAACAACGAAAGCCAGAGTAGCCAATCAAAATTCAGAGATTATTCATTATAAACTGTAATTATGCAGCCATGAGGGAGTAAGTATACAAAAGACTTTAAAACACTAATTAACTCTAGGAAGTAAAAAATGAAATGTGACTGAATGCACATTAAAATAAATGCAGGATAAATTATGCTGCAGTGACAGCTCAAAAAAAAGACTCCTTTTTAAGTTAAAAAAAAAAAGGTGATTTCACATTTAAACTGAACTCTCACTTTTTGAATACTATGTTTGCAAAGGGAAATTAATATAGGATATGTAAGATAGTCATGAAATGTCCCGAGCTTTTCTATTATTTTCTCCAGTTCAACACCTGAAAAATATCATGAATCTTTCATCTGATGAAAGTTTACTCGCCTCTCATTGTCAAGAGGGGAAATCTATTTGGACAATTTCAAGGTTTTCAGCTGCAGTAGAACAGCTCACCCTTATTCTTATTTTCCTATCTACCTACACTGATCCCCACCCCCAACTGCACCTGAACTTTACTGGTTTTTAATTTTTTTATTGAAATAAAAGGCATTGCTCTGAACTCCACCTCCAACACTTTGAAAAATTTCCCTTTAAAATATCTCTCCCGTCACTTCATCATCTCCTACTTTCCTATCTCCTGGTTATGGAGGTTTAAGTTTTTACCGTAGCATTTCTGCTTCAATCCATGTACCTATGAACAGCATCCAGGGAAAGAAGAGAGATAAACTACAGCAATTCAGAAATGTTGATGGAAATTACTTGAATTGATCTTCAGCACAGGTTTTTAAAAAATTCTTATGACTCACAGCAACATATGAATTCACTGTAAAAAGAAGTTTAATTTAACCTACACCACCAAAATTCAAGTCCTAGGAACCACAAAGTGGGAGAAATATTTAACAGAATGTAGTCTTTTGGATCACATCATTTCCCTATAAAATAGATATGTTCACTTTCTGGAGTCATGTCAATACAAAATACTCATGAAACACTCAGATTTTATACGATGAACCATAAAGGCACTAGGAAATTTTTTTTATTTTATTTTATAAGAGAGCTTCATTAGCATACAGTAAATAATATATATATACATGCATTATCGATATGAAAATTCAAGCATATGGAAATGTGTCTCCAGTCATAATTCCAGCCTGTTTTATATGTGTGTGTGTATGTGGTTTATATATATATATGTGTGTGTGTGTGTGTGTGTGTGTACTTTGTAATATGCATACAAATGTACTCAAGGTAAAAAAGTAGGGGTTTCTGATCAAATACCTCATCACTGTGATTCTTTGAGAGGAGCATTATCTGCTTGGGGAATTCTGCAGACAGTCCCAGAAAGCATTAAAAATACTTGTACTACTGTATTTTACATGTTTTGGTGGGGAGGTGAGGTAAACCTGTGCTCAAATGCTGGAATATTTTGGAGACAAAATGGTCTATGAAAGTTGTTAGGCTTTTCTAACTGGAAAGAGGTTTGAGGAAAAGAAAACTAGACGATGTAGTTCAGAAGTTTACCAAAAAAAAGGCACTCAACTGGTGTTTTCCTATCAAAAACAATGCTGCTTACTTTTCCGTCTTTCAGACAGTTAAAGAATAAGAAGCTGAGTTGCATGGCCCTGCTGGATATCCAGGATATTATATTGTCAAGAAATATGAACATTTTTTACCTTGTAGAGTTAATAAATAGGGTTTAAGCCATCCCTTGTGCATCACTGAGCAATGTCCCCCTGTACTCAGACCAGCTTGTTTTGGAGGTAAAATTCCTTAGCTGGGGAGCAATCTAGTTTCATTTTTGAAAGATAAGGCAGCTATTTAAAGCTGCTTAGAGGCTTGGAGCATTAAATTTTTTCTAGCCAAGATAGGTTTGTAGACAGAAGAGTGATGAAGAAAATAACATATTAGAGGCATAACAATTGCAGTTAATGATCTGATCCTGCAATTTATGATATATTTATTACTTTGCCAATAGTCACTGTCTCTGTGATAGACAGAAATAGTTGATCGGGCCAAAATCATAACAAGCTGTTCATCTGCATTCAGGGATTATTTTAATGAACAGTCTTAAGATAAAAACATCAAAAATGTGGTTGAACCACAATGTAACAAAGATAGTCTGACAAGTCTAAAAAGAACAGATCAGCTGATCCTGTTAGCACAGGAAAAGTCAGTCTGGATAGCTGATATTACTATTTCTAGTTTTTAAAAAAACACCTATTAACCCTCGCTGGACACCAGGTGCCCACGGAAGCCTCACTGTCCCTCCCATCCTCAGCTGGTCAGAGGAGAGAAAATACAACAAAAGGCTTGTGGGTTGAAATAAGGACAGGGAGAGATCACTCCAGTTACTGTCACAGGTAAAACAGACTGGACTTAGGGAAAAATTAATTTATTACCAATCAAATCAGAGTAGGATAATGAGAAATAGAACCAAACCTCAAAACATCATTTCCCCACCCCTCCCTTCTTCCCAGGCTCATCTTCACTCCTGATTTTTTCTACCTCTTCCCCACCAGCAGCACAGGAAGTATGGGGAATGGGGCCTATGATCTGTTTATCAGGTTGTCTCTTCCACTCCTCACACTCTTCTCCTGCTCCACTGTGGATCCCTTCCACAGGGTGCAGTCCTTGAGGATTTGCTCTGCTCCACTGCTCCAGTGTGGGTCCCCCATGAAGTCACAAGTCCTGCCAGCAAACCTGCTCCAGTGTGAGCTCCTCTCTCCATGAGTCCACAGGTCCTGCCAGGAGCCTGCTTCAGTGCAGGCTTCCCACATGGTCACAGCATCTTTTGGGCATCCAGCTGCTCTGGGATGAGACCCTCCAGGGGCTGCAGGTTTATCTGCTCCACTATGGATGTCCATGGGCTGCAGGGGCACAGCTGCCTCACCGCAATCTTCCATATGGGCTGCAAAGGAATCTCTGCTCTGGCACCTGAAGCATCTCCTTCCCTTCCTTCTGCACTGACTTGGGTGTCTGCAGTGCCATTCCTTTCACATGGTCTCACTCCTTTGTCTTCTCCTTCTTAAATCTGTTATACTGGAGGCTCTACCACCTTGGCCAGCGCTTGTCTTGGAGACAGCTGGCACTGGCTCCACCAAGCACGGGGGAAGATTCTGGCAGATTCTTCTCTACAGAGGAGCCATCCCTGTAGCACCCCACTACCAAAAACATGCCACACAAACCCAATACACACACTGAGTGTCATTTCTCCTGCTGAAATAAAGACCAGGCAAACCCCACAATCTTAGTTGATGGCATATTCATTATTGGAAATCCTGATCAGGAAACTAAAAAGGGAATGAACACAGCATTTGAAAGAGAAGATAAAATATGGCAAACCATAACTAAAACAGAAAAGGAAAAAAAGAAAAACAACACCACATTGACAGGCTTTTCAAAATTTCCTTCAAACATTCCTCCATCTTCTTTTGTATTATTAATTTAAAATACAGTAATCTTAATCCTGTAATTCAGAAATACTCCAAAAATCTCTTCCCATACATCTATGCCCATTTTTGTTTCATAAAAGACCAGTAAAAAAGAAAAAACACGGGAGCCTTGGGAAAAGAGAAGCAGAAGAGATGCCTCTCACGGTGCTAAAAAAGCTGCTAGGAATAAGGCAGTGAAGAGAGTAGACAGGAGTCAGCTGGGGAAAATAAAGGACAGCTACAACCTGTAAGAGCAGAAAATAGAGGCTATAGACTTAGGGCAGCTGCCATCTAAAAACATTGAAAATAAGCATCCTGTCAGCAAGAATTGAGCTTGAATTTCAGTTTCTTTCTGAGAGCTCCATTTTCCTTCCCTGACCCCTGTTGTGGTACTGCAGGAACTCTAAAAAAATGGCAATGTCTTTTGAGTAGTATGGCAAAATTCAAGCTTAAGTTTGTTCAGATGATTTTGATTGTTTTACTTGCTTTATGTCTATATGCAGAGTTCCTGCGGATGCACAACATCAATTGATATTTACCACGCATATCTCTAAACAGATTTATATTTAACATTTCTTATTTAACAGAAACACAGGCAGTAATACAGTAACACAGTTCACTTGAAATATGCCCCTGCTACAGAAATGATGTTATTTATGGGCCAAAAACTTTTGCCAGTGTGTATTCTGCACAAGGCAACCCTCTCTGTCTCATGCCATGCAAGAATGGAATGAAAGCTGTTAGCATCTTGACAGCAAAACACAAGGCTGTCACGCCACTTTAAGAGGCATTTGTCTGGGCAAACAGCAATCAACAAATTTCTGTAAAGGCCTTCTTAAAGCTAAGAATATGCAGTCTATATGCATTTTTTAATTCTTTGAGGCTTACCAGCTCCTGCAGCACTTGCCATCTACCAACTGCATCAAGTCTCTGCAAGGGTGTTTGAGAAACTTCCCTTTTCCTTCTTCTACAGAGAGTTTTCAACTATTTAGCTTTCCCAACCTCCAGACTCACAGATTAGTTTGGAAATATGCCACCTTCTGTTAATTGGCCTCTCACATATTGTTGCTTCTCTCTTCTTTTTCATTTCATAAAAGAAAATGTAATACCATGTTTGATAATTTCACTTGACAGCCAATGCCATATGAAGTATTCATAAACTCAGTACAAAATGTTTTGCATTGCATGGCACATCACAGGTTCATGACCTTCATGCTTCTCTCCTCTTGGAGAGCGTAGTCAATTTTCCCACATAAGGAGGGTGGTGGGTCAAAGCCTTGTACTCATTCAGTATGAAAATTTTTATTTGTCACCACAACTGCTGCACTTTCAAACAAAGGGTACCACAAGACAAACCTTCTCCAGAGGAAGAACTCTCGGCTTAGCTCTTTTCACTACTGAGCCACTGAGATCATGCAATAATCAGCATGAAAATATCTGGCAAATGGGATTGTAAATAGGAGAATAAAGTACTACATGAAAAAGCACAACATAAATTTATCCTTGAAAACTCAAGTGTGCTAGTACAGAAATGGTATTGTTTTCCATTTAGTTTGAGATAGGTCATTTACAGATTGAATGAGTTTTAAAAGCTCATTACTAAGTGAGGGAATGTGAAGGTTTTTCCTCTGGGAAGAATGTGTATATGTCAGCATTCTACCTGATCTGTTTTAATACCCAGGGGAAAAAAAACTGTATCAGTGGGTAAGGCAAGTAGATGCTATAGCAGATAACAACAGTACGGTGAAAAATGATTTTTCATGAAAGTTGGTGCAACACATCAGTAAGAGATGGAAGACCCATAAAAGTCTACATTGCTAGAATGTCTCATTAAAACAATCAACAAACCAACAAAACATTTCCCTAGCATCTTTTTAGCATCTTCTTTTATTTAGCCTTTTATTATTGTAATTACTTTTTCATAAATAACTTTTTTAATTGTTTACATTTTATTACTGAAATTCAAATGAGATTGAAAAAAAAACCCCCTCAGCCTGTTTACCAAGAATCTTCAGACAAGATGGTGATAATTTATTTACCAGTGCAAACAAAAATATTTTGCTTTAAACTCAGATTCATAAAAACAGCCGTAAATAAACTGCCACATCCGTACTACATCAGATAGGCGTTGCATTAAAAAGAACTTTTTAAATGTTTTACAAACTAAATAGTGTCCTCTAAATGATAATAATGTTAGACATTATTTGGTCATTATTGTTTTTTAAAGGGATATCTTTATTATGTCATGAAATCATAATGTACATGGCTATATGAATAATTTATTCTGAATTCACTGAAGACATCCAGTTTTATATGGCACATTTCTTCTAATTCTAATATTTTTGTCTATATATTTGTAATCAGTTATTACCACAGTTGGTCACCAGTGTTCTAAATTGGACTTTACCTAGCTGCACAGTTTCAAACTATTATTTATGAGTGGAAAACCTTCATTCTCTTATTTTGAAGTTCACTATTTAATATTCCAAATGCTGGTTCACAGAGGATCAAAAAATGCAGCCTGTGGGTCACATGGGCTGTGGGAAGCATTTGTATGCAGACACACACGATCACGTAGCTTTTCTGGCCAGCTTTCCAAAGCCATGATTTTCTTATGCAACTCCATGTTACATCCTAGCAATTAAACAGTCTTTAATGAACAAAACCTTGAGGCCCACTCCATTAGCACCTAAATGACAACACATTCAAGCAGCAAAATCCTATATTTGCATCTGGTAGATAATGCATTATTTTTCAGGCACGCACACTCTTTGCCTCAAATGAAACAGGTAAAAGTCTTTTTGCATGCAGAGAGCATTCAAAGCCAGGTGCATTGACAGTAACATATTATTTTCATCCACAGAGCTCAAACACAATCCCATGCCCTTAGCTCTTGTTCTATCACTGTACGCCAGCTATCTCCTCACAGAAACAGTTTTCTTTCTGCAGCACAACTCAACAGCAAAATCCAGAACAAAAGCATATGAAGCACTATTACCCTCCTGCAAACTTTCCAGGTAGAAGGAGCATTTGTAGCAAATGATGCACCTTAGATTAACATTCCTAAAATATTTTGCATGTTTAACTTGTGGATGTTGATGTACTCAACTTAGTGGCTAAAGATGCTCCTGCCACAAGATATTCACCCATCTATGCTCCCTGATTGCTGTTGCTAGACAGGAAGGTAGAATAGCAGCAAACTGTTACTGCAGCACTGTCATGTACCTTGATACTCATTTTCGGTTACCTTGCTATGCTTGACTGTAAGTGCTTCAGCGCAGGAACTGGTTCATGTTTGTTTTAATTCGTTTTACCATTTGTTGCAGCAAGATCTGCTACAGAACAAACAATAGAAAGCACCAGCTGCCTCAGCCACACAACTTTAATCCATCTGGTTTTGTCTGCATTTCATTAATATCTCAATAAATGTCTAAAAATTCTCCCTTACTGCTGTAAACAGTGAAGATATCTAATAGATGAACAAATGGTAAATGCTATAAATATGCAGTCTGAAATAACATGAAAATCAGTAGAGTGGCAAATTACAGTGTATAGAGACGCTGTGCACAGTAATCTGATCGCTCCAGATGTATTTGTTTTGAAAACTATGAAATTTGCAAAGACAGAAACAAGATCTAAGAGTAAAATGGGATGTCAGGGCGACCTGGTCTAGTAGGAGATATCCCTCTCATGGAAGGGGAGTTTGAAACCCTTCTTTAAGGTTTCTTCCAATCCAAACTATCCTACAATTCTGTGAAAATGTAGACCACATTCAGAAACACATTTACACTGAGAAAGATCCTGGGGTTGTAGTAAATTAACTAATTAAGCATAAACATTCAGCACAGTGCTATAGATAAGAAAATGACTGTGATTCCTGGATGCTTAAGACAGCAAATACTAAGATAGCCGAAGAGCTCGTATTTATCCCTGTAAAGAGCATTAGTGAGACCATTACTGGAATATTATGTCACGCTGTGCAGTACACAATTTAAAAGTTACTGAGTCACAAGTTAGAAGGGATTAAAGATGTTTTCAAAATAACTTGTAACCTGAAAAATCCATCTGTGAAAGTGTTATTAAGCTCTAACTAGCTTATTAATTAGAAGGCTAAGATACTACTTATTCAGCTTCTGCAAATACATCTAAGTAAAACATTTGTGGCTTTTAACTCTGTATGATAACAATTTTAAAAATGTATAATGAGATTCAGGAGCCAGAAAACAATGAAAGATGAAGTTCAGGCTCAGGTTTACATTTCAGTTGTGAGCCTAAGGAACCATTGGGAAAATACTAGGACAGACGTATATTCGAGCATTTTTGTGTTTCTGAGTTATACCTTTTTTTCAACATATACCATATCTTATGCAGAAATAATGATAGCTTAGGGACTGTCACTAAATGAACACAACGGTCACCTTTTATTTTAAAATTCATAGAACTTTGAGTATTCCTCAAATTACATGGTTAAAATATTTTTTTTACAAAGGAAGAAAGTCCCCAGGAAAGAAATATATTTATTTTCCCGTGCATTTCTCAAGCGGATGTCCTCTAGAGCAGCATCTGATTGAATTTCAAAGTTCTTCACAATCTACTCAGAACCTATCTATCATATTCAGTATTCAAAGATTACTTCCTAAAGACATCATAAGAGGCACAAAACCAAGCATCAAGACTCACCAACGGCAGCTACAGACAACAGCAAGACCTGAAGCACATGGTGTAAGGTACTCACAGGCAGAGAGAGTTCCAGCAGACTGTTTCTAATTAAACAGTCTCTTACTATGCTCTAAAAAAACGTGTCTGCTTTCATCATCCAAGAATAAAATCTTCTTCTACTATGCACAGTTTGATTTTCAAAGCTTTTTTTTGTAAATTCTTCCCTGTACAGGGTAGCAGCTCTCAACAGCCACGCTTCTGCCTTCTTTCAAATTGCACCTGCACATCTGGGATGCTTACAAAAGCTTGAGAACATTTAGGCTGCTAATGCTCTGTAAAAAATTTCCTTTCTTGGTGAGCAGTTTTGTCTTAGTATACTATACTCTCCAATTCTGATACCCCCATTTTACCCAAATGGTTAAACCATTACTTTTGGGGACAAGGACTGCCTTTTTCCCAAGCTTTATACAGGCCTGGGCTGATAGAGATCTAGGACATAGCTGTGTTCACTGGCAACAAGCAAGAATTTAATATAGTTAATTGACCAAAGCCCTGCAGTTAGCAATAATCTGATCTCTCCAAAACACTGAACTGCAGATAGAAACTACAGGTCACTAGTTCATATTTACCATTGCTGCTGTCTCCAGCTACAAAGTGTCCGTCCTTTCACTCCTGATGCACAGAAATGGATGTTTCAGGACTGAGAAATCTCACTTCAGTTCTGGAAAATGCGTTCAGCTAACAGCAGCTACAACCTCAGATGGCTTCAAAAATTACTTTTTTGCAATATTCAATTATTTTACAATGTTCTCAAGTACTGATGTTTCCAGCAAGCCGAGGAGTCTTTTCTTACAAAGAATATCATCCACTAAATATCACATATAATAACTCAAAGAAAACTTACTTAATTTCTACTATTATTCTTCACTTTTTGTCCTGTATAACATTGTATATACACTCTGTATAGCTGTATTACTGCTCATATTCTGCACATAGTGGGCCTTGGTTGAATATCTTCCTTTTAACTCTTGCATTCAATTCCTCATTTTCTTTTGTCCTTTGTTCGTTCTTATACAAGGAACTTAGCTACAAATGCTAAAACAAATATCAACACACCCATGCTTTTTTTTAACATTTGATTAAGCCAGATTTGATATTGGTAAGCAAACTTTTGAAACTGCAGTCTGCATAGGAGAGGTGCATTAATGAAGCATTGTTAAAAAAAGTGATTTAACATCAGTCTTATTTTGCAAAAATAGGGGGCACTTTAGACTCCCTGTTAATTTGTTCACGAGGAACATTCAGCAAGATGGACTTGATGCAATGAAGAAAGGTTCTTCACAGATAAACTGAAAGAATACAGAAATTTTCAAGGACAAACAACACTCTACTTTTCATTCTGTAGCAAATAACTGCAAATGTGGTTTGACTAACTTGATAGTGCTACAAAAGCACAACACACAGAATAACAGAGAAACTTATCCGTGGTCATCTAGGAAGAGTGGGCAAAAAGCAATCTTTCTGAGTTCAGTTAAAATAAAAAAAAAAAACCATATTATTCATATATTAGTGTAAATTTCAAATAAATATTGAATGTATAATTAAAATTATATCTCATGAGGTCTTCATCTTATTAATTCAATTCTGGTACAAGTTTTAGGACCAAATTTTGGGAACCAAGACCATCCAGGCCTTAAGTTTATGTCCAGAAGGATAATTTATGACATCAAATGTGTCTGACACCATGTGTCTTTATCCATCTTTTCCCAGTATATTAAAAGCCAAAATCCTGTTATTTATACCCACATCTGTTCATCAGTGGATGGTGGCACAAAGTAAAGACTACTCTTAAAACTTCCTCAAAACTACTTTACATAAGCTATTCTTTGAAAAGAGAAAAAAAACAGGCAAACAAACAAAAAGAAAAACAATTCTGCTACTTAGCACAGTCTAGATGAAATTACTTTCATAAATAATTCATTAAATCTCCGGTATTAAACAGGTTAAATCATTTTTATTTGATGGGTTTTGGTGCTATTAATCCTTCAGAATAATTAGAAGTAGAATAATCTCGCATTATTTGTAACTGTGGCAGAGATACATGTTTTGTTTAATGCAGTTATAAAGGAACTTTCTGAGCTGCAAAGGTACTTTATTAAATTTCCAATTATTACCATAGATGGATATGCTGGGAAAACTTTTTTTGCCTAGGCCATCCTAAGGACAATGCAAATTTCAATGGAGGAAGCAGCATGGTTCTTTTCGAGCTTCATCTCCATATTTTTCTTTCTGCTAATTCTGAAATAAGGCACAATCTGAGCTATCTGCTGTGTTATCTATTCTTCCTACTGAGAAATTAATTTCCCATATAAACTTGGAAAACTATGATTCTCTCTATTCAAGTGAATTATTTTTAATTTTAATGACAATTAAAAATCACGTGGAAAAATTATATATTTAAATAAGAAATGTAAATCTTCATGTTTTTCAACAAAGCAAAAAAGCAGGATTTTTTATTTT
Source organism: Eulacestoma nigropectus (assembly GCA_013397775.1). NCBI lineage: Eukaryota > Metazoa > Chordata > Aves > Passeriformes > Eulacestoma > Eulacestoma nigropectus. Next base: position 1,836,966 of record VZTE01005519.1, on the reverse strand, counting down.
AGGTTTAATCAAGGGTCTCTCTTCTCACACTTTTTTTTTTTTTTGAGCACCTAAATATTTACAATTAATGGGATAGACTGAAAAGAAAATTATAGAATTGATTGGGAAGATGTGGAATCATCTGGGGTTTTTTTCCCAAGCAGCTTAAAAGTAGGGCCTTTCGGTCACCTGTAAGAAACATGTTCTAAAACAGATCTGCTCTTTTTTGATGATATTCGAACATTTATATCCCAGGAGAGCAACTTTACAAAAAAGTTTCAGTGTATTTCTCAGTAAATTTTCTCTCATTCACTCTTCTTGACACCAATACTTTTTATAGAAAGTGTTTTATATATTGCATTAGAAGGGGAGTAGTAACTGTTATACAGCTGATAGAAAAAAAAGTGGGACTTGGTTTGGTTTTTTTTACTGCAAAATCCAGTTTTTAGTCAGTGCCTCACCTACAATGCATTTTCTGCAAGTGGAATCACAGGTCAGACCATGAGAGATGACATGCTCACAATCTGCCTATGGAAAATTTGGTCAAAATAGGCTACAGAAGAATATTTGGTTAAAAAGTTCTGGAAAGCACTGTCTGTTTCTCATTTTTCTGAAATATTTCTTCTTCTAAACAATCAGAAAAATCCAGTTCAAAACTCACATAGTTTTTCATTAAAATAATTTTCAATATCTTAAATAAAAACAATAACCTTAAACTATTTATATCATGGATCAAAAGGCCACCAGATATTTCTGAAAATGTTATTAACAGTTGAAGCAAAACACTTGCAAAGCTGGATTTTAAGAAATGTCTGTTTTGCTGTCTTCAAATAGTAAATTGGCTCAGTACTGGCTAAGATATCTGAAAATATCACTGGGTTTTAGTTAAATTTTGCAGTTGAAAAAACTTGTAAGGGTTTGCAGATGTCTGTCTTATGTTCTGCTATAATTTTTTCTTGCTTGTTTTTCCTAGTAGGCCCCTATTAAACAAACAAAAACAAACTAGAAAAATTCCCAAATCTTGGTCTACATACCAAACTAAGAAAAGATTGCAATGCACCTCCAGCTCAATTGTATAACCCCACAGGCTACCAAAAATAATCCCTTCTATTTTCCTGGTGAAGTGTTGAAAGAGCTGCTATTTTGACCAGCATGAGTTAGCAGGCAATATTTTAACTAACAAAGTGAACCCTAATTCAATCACATGATAAACTTCAGATGTCAAAGTGTTTTCAAACTGCCAAAGCAGGCCTGTGAAGGCAGAATAACCCAAGGTAGTGAAATCCCTGAAATAGCCTCAGCCTCCCTGTATGGCAAAATGGCACAGGGCAGACACAGTGCCATGGTTTCAGCTGGTGGTCCCAAAGAAGTACCCAGTGACACTTGGTTAAATGAATCAACTGTGTTTCATTAGCAAATGAACAATGCTTAGCTCACTTCTGCTGCATTGCCTCCAACTCCGGTTTGGTGGAAGGAGTCAGGTGAGTGCTAGTTCAGGAATGTCTCTGCTGGACTCCGCTGTATGACATGGGCATCCCCTGATGAGCTGACACAGCTCCCAGCCACCTTCAATGGAGTTGCCAAAGCCCACCCTTGTTTTCCAGGTGGGTGTGACTTAAAAGTAAATATTTTTGCATTGGTACCACGTTAGGTGGAACGCGTAATATATGCACACACTTTGTAATAAAGGATGCTTCCCAAAGAACAGAAGCAAGTATTAGAATACAAAAATGTAAGCGGTACCTGTTGAAATGATTTTAGGGAATCATTCAAGAGTGCCCAAAAAACCCACAGCAACTCATCAAGACCCTAGCAAGACAGCCAGCTGGCAAACCCGCAGCAATTCCAAAGCAAAAGCCAGACTGTAGCAGCTGCCAGCTGATCAGACGTTGTAACTGTTGAGAAACTATTTTCCATATAGAATCATGTATTTATATCTAACTCTATTACTATCTAAAACACACTTTTTGTTCTCAAAAATAGAGTTGATGATGGAAAACTTGTCAAGGAGAAATTTAGAGGCAAAATTAGACATTCGATATTTAAATGGCAAAGTTACATTCCATATTCCAAGAATGCACAGGGATCGGAATCATAGTTCACCACCTCTACCTCAAATACTTCAAGGGATATAGTATATGCATAAACTTGAACCTTCAAAAAAGCAAAACCCTTTGCTCTACAGAAAGGCCTTGTACATTATCTACACAGAGCTCTGCAGAAGTGTTTTCAGAACCTGGCCATGGAAGCCCACTGGAGCAGATCAGATTATAAATTCAAAAGGAAATACTGACAGGATCAGCTCTCAGGCTTGAAGCAGCATTATGGGACAGCCTGAGAATGGGTGCTTGAAGGTGCAAAGTCAGGAGTCCTGTGAAAAAAGAAGGTTCTACCGTATGTCCCAAGCCAAAGTCCAAATTTTGTCTCGCTCTCGCAAAGCCACCACCACTGCTTGAAGGAAAGAGTATGAATGAAAGGTGACAACTCATGTTCTAAGAATATTGTTCTAAAATCAGATCCCTGGACTCAGCACTGACTCATGGCCAATGAGCTGCATGAACTTTTACAAAGATAAAAATGGCATATTTGCACATTGTTAATTATATACAGTAAACTAATCTCTTTATACCAGCTGCTGTATATCCCTTCAGTGGCTCACTGGACATTTACTTCTAAGGTTCTAGGAGGTTTACTGAGGAGAAAAAATAGAAATACTGTAAAATACCTATCCTGTCTCTCGAGGTTATGAAATTCGAATGGCCACAGGTTCTTTGATGTTGATTCTGTTTCATGGGCTATCATCAGGTACCAAGGAAGTTAGCTAAAACCATGATGTGTTCCAAAAAAGCATTACATGACATCTCAATTGAAACACTAGATGAGAACACCTCTTTTCCAAAGCTTTTATTAAAAATCTCAGTGTTCAAAGGCAACAAATTAAAAATGTTCCTCAAAATTTAATTAAGACTATTCAGAGGATGTGCACTTAGTCTCCCAAGCACTTGAGTGTGCAGCACCAGACAGGATACAAACTCTTCAGCATAGGGATCCAAAGACGTGAAGAATATGAAAGAAAAATTGGACCAAAAAATTATTAGAATTTCTCTGAATAGCTGGTGTCCCTGCTAGTACCAGCTTAATTAAGCCCTAAGTAAACTCTGTAATGGACCACTACTAAGACAATTCCCTCCCAACTTCAACATTCCCTGTAACTCTGGGCTTCCCATCTCCAGTGCCTTTGGGAATGGCTTATACTAGCAACCTATTGCTTCATCATTGTCTATGATATTTTCAGCTCTTTGAGATCTTCATGTGTACAGAATTTAAAAAGACATTTCTGAATTAAAGAGAATTTTCATTTTTTTCAGCGTTGAGTGCAAGCCAATCTCCTTATTTCTTCCCTTTCCACACCCAAAGGATGCTACTGTCGCACACAGACACGAAAAAACCACGCAGACCTCTCCAGGTGGGAAGCAGGAAAAGGAGAGTGGGGCAAAACCCCGAACTTTATTTTATATGTTCTTAAGAACCACCGTGGATTGGAGGGAGAAATTACCACCCTTCAATCACACTGGTCAAAGGAAAAATCCATCAATTGTCTCCGCCTAGGACAATGGAATGAAAAACAATAAAGTACAGATAACAAAACATGACCATGTTTACAGAAAGTGCGTGAGAACTTCTACTACAAAAGTAAAAACACAGAACAGCAGAAAAACCAGGGCAACATGCTACCTTAAGAAAAGAGAGCAAATTACATGAGGAGGAAGAAAAGAATCTGAAATATTCCTACCTGTGTTGCTTGCAAGCCTTTGATCTAGTTTTACAAAGATGAATATGTTACTTTGGCTATCTGTATTGTCAGGGCCTGCTGTGGAATAGAGAAGGTTTGGGGAAAAGCGGGGAATAGCTCCTACAGGATTAATTCTTACATCACAATATCTAGAAAGATAGCAATGTATTGGAATGGGTGCAGAGAGAGAAACAAAGGATTGGGGCAAATTATACTCCTCACTGAATGAAGAAGTCAAAAGACACCATATTTAGCACAAGCAGGTTCCCATCCTCTTGAAGCAAACTAAATAAATACATGTCTCAAATTACAGCTAGACTGCAAAAGTACAGATGAATGACATACAGAAGAATCTAAGTTAAAACAGCATTATTAAAACTGCCATTCAGCTGCTGGAATTCAGACTTAGGAAATGACAGAACTGTCTGTTACAGTCATTATCACTCACCTCTCATCCTCTCCAGAAATATATAAACTATGGCAACATTTTGTTGCATAATCATACTCTAAGTGAAGACCAATGAAATCTCACAAAGTAACAGGTACACAAGGGCCTCACATCCCATTCTCTCCCACTGCAGCTCTACACTTCTCAGCACAACTTGTGATCTTGCTCTTGTCCTGTGACTTCACACCAGGCTCCCGGAGTGAAGTGTATGGATCTGAGTCAGTCTGTGTGCTGCCCACAGATGAAGCACTGGGACAGGAGTTGTACCTTGTAGGTAACGTGCCACCAGTGGTGATCCACCATTGTCATCGACTTCATGTCAGAGTGTCCAGATTTATTGGATTAAGAGCACCGAGACGGAAAAAAAAATTAAGGCACACATCATTCCTTCAACCTGTCTGATTTGATGTGCAGAATGCACTAGGCTCAGTTAAGGGGCTTGCCTCTTTTCTGCACACTCTTAAAACATTTTCACACAGGCAGTATCTGATTATGAGTACTCTCTCACAACTCTTTCTACAGAGGCCCTCAATAGAATTTTTGAAGACTTCATGGGCCATCTTCCCAAAACACATCTGTAAAAAAATCAGTGGCATTAACTGTGTAGTGCTGAATCTGAGGCAGATGATAAAATTATAGTTTTTCTGACACCGTTCCCAGGCCTAGGATTCTGCTTCACTCAAGAGATGCCTAACCTGTTCTGTAAATATGTTAGTGATGACCAGCCCAGCTCATTCTTTAACTCTTCAATTCTAAATCCTGTTCTCATCATTCTGCTTTTGAACAGTTGACTTCCAATTTTCCATTTATTCCCCCTACTCCAATCCAAACAACACAATATCTGGTGTTCTTCACAAAACTGTCACAGCAAAATCCAATACTTTGTTTTCTTGTCCTAATTCATTACCAAATGCTTTCACCAGTTCCTTTTCCAGTTTTCTGACTCTCACCCAGTCTCTGTCTAACCACACTTTGAATTTATTGCATTTCCTCCTCCTGCTTTTACTCCATTCCCCACAGCAAGAACAGATTGCTTGTTCTTCTTCAAGAGACTAGGCTCACCAGAAATCAATTAAAGGAAAGCTTCTGAAGCATCTGTAGCCCTGACCTCAAGCATACTCAAGTAATTTGTAGCAGCAACAGTTATTCAGCATGGTTATTTCTGAGCTATGAGAACCACGTTCAATATTTCTATAGGATGGTACAGGTGTAGCTTGACCATCATTTTAGGATCTGTCTGAGGAAAACTGGTTTGAAGATAAATGACATTTGAATTTCTTTGGCCATTTTAACTACAGAAATTAAAAAATTCTCTACCAGGTACTCGCCAATTTCAGTTTTCACAGAGATTGAAAAAGGTTGCCCATGACAAAAAAACCCAACCAAACAAAAACCCCAAACAAAAAAAAAAACCCTCACAACTTTTCAAACGTCTGTGAAGGCTAGAGAATTTTAAAGATATAATCTCAGAACATTATACCATGGGCAAAGCAAAATATCTTTCCTCTGATGCTACTGCTGTTTGTGAGGAGCAAAGGAGAGAGAATGATGAAAGGAAGTGACCAAAAAAAATGAGTGTATCACTTTGACTGAAATTTTCCAAAAAATTTCAAACATGCAAAGTAAAAATTTGAAGAGTTGCATACCCATTATGGCATCTTATTCAGAAATGTTTCCAACTGCCACTTATTATAAGGAAATGCTGCAAAAGGATTTCTATAACTCTGCTTATGTGTCTTTTAACTCTTGTGCTTCTGTGGAAATAAAATTATTTATTAGGAAAAAATGGTAACATTTTGCAAACTGTGTTTACAATTTACATTACACAGTAAGAAACTCTAGGTCTTTCTAGGTTCCATGAATACTGACCTGGAATGGTTTGCATGCAATCATTCTTGATTTGGGACAGGAGGATGGATTCATGCTTTCCTAATTTTTCTTTCAAACCTATTTTCTCAGATTAACATAGCCCTTTTTACAAGTCCTACACCTGCACACTCTTAGAACTACAATTATGGGCATTCACATCATCAGTAGCCGAAAAAATCCCTTTTACATCAGCAACATATAAAGAGAAGTGGTAACTGCTCATGTTAACTGCAGCTATATTTATCAAACTGAGTATTTTGCCTCTAGTCATTTTAGTTACAAGTCACAAAAAGATAGCACAGAAATTTAAAAATCTGAGGGCTGTTGAGGCTACCTTTCCATTAGCAAGAGGTAGAGATGAAAATAGAAGCAGATTTATAGGTAAAACAATTAGTTCTGGGGACCTACTCCTGGTAACAGCACACAAATATACGTATTTTGGGTGTTTTACGATAGACTAACCCTACTCTGGTGCCATGGACAGCCAGTGAACTGTTGGACTAGAGCAGGTGGGTTCCTGGGGTGTACCTTCTGACTCAATTTTATCAGAAAGAAGTCAATTCATCTCTGGTCTCTCCAAGAGACTCACTTCAAAAGAGCACTCCTGGCCCAAACCTGGACCCTAATGTAGCACATCTTGTCAACAAGGTTTATGAAGCTATAGTACAAACCAAGACTGACCCTGTTGAAGTTAGTGTTGCAAAGGAAAGGCAGTAAGAGCCAAATCAGGACCCTGGAACAATATTACTGAGCTCTAAAACTGAATTACAAATGCTCGCATAAAGGTTTATATTTGCCTACAAGGGAAAGGGAGGCAAGCAGGCAGTGTGAGGTCTCAGCAGGTGAATTAAAGATGATGCTCATCAACAATTTAAAGAATTGCCAGGAATGGTTACATTAGCTGGATAAGCTAGGTAGTCTGTAAATTCGTTACTATCTTAGCTGAACAGATAGACTATAGGAAGAGAAAATTTGCTTTACTTTTTGTTGGGGTCGTGCAGGGCTAGATGCAGAGAATCTGTGTGGACTGTGTGACATGAGGAATTTGCAGACTCTTACAGGGTAGCAGAAGTTACCAATTTCTAGATTCCCAGAAGTCCCTATTATAACTGAATTCTAAAATTTTAAGAGGAAACTGTGGCGTAAACATATGTATTTTTGTAGTCATAATGCCTGCAGGCCAAGTAACTGTTATCCAAATGAGGTATATAAATTAATTCTTCTGATGAGCAAGGGAGATTCTTTGCCAATTTATCCAGTGTGGGTAAAGGGACCTTTGTGCTCCTGAAATGGTTTAGGGAGTTGTTTGTTTGATTTAATGAGCATAATTTCTGTATTGAATTTTCTAGCATACATTAAATTTCAAGCAGATCATTATTTCTATGCAGAACCTCATTGAAGTATACCCTTACAGACCTTAACAAAGAAAAGCACAATATATAGTTTCAGAGAGTTCTTCTTTCTGCTTTTCCATAGAATGAAATAAAATAAATTAAAAATACCATATCAAAACCTGTAATTTTATAAAACAGTATTCAAAAAATATGAAAAAATATATGGAGAAGAATCAGGCTCTTTCTCCATGACCAGATTTTCTACCTTCCAGATGCAGCAATTGACCTAAGGTCAGTTTAGGAAACAGAAATTGATGATTCATCCAGATCTCAGGCTCAATCTTATTTCTTTGGTGCATTTCTGTCTCTGCCACAAAGGTTTGAAAGATTTGGAAGGTGGGCCCATGAGAACCTCATGAAGATAAACAAGGCCAAGTGCAAGGTCCTGCACCTGGGTCCAGGAAATCTCAAGCGGAAGTACAGGCTGGGTGGTAATGGATTGAGAGCAGCCCTGAGAAGAAGGACTTGGGACTGTTGATGTAAGAGAAACTCAACATGACCTGGCAATGAGCATTTGCAGCCCAAAAGCCAACCATACCCTGGGCTGCATCACAAGAAGTGTGACCAGCAGGTTGAAAGGAGCAATCCTATTACTTCCCTCTCATGAGACCCCCATCTAGAGTCCTGCGCGGACAAATCTGGCAAATCTCTTTCTCTACTAAATAATGCCCAGCTTTTCAACTCATTTTTATATATTAGATCCAAAGCTAGACTTTAAACCAGGAGTTTAAATTAAAGATTTCAGAAATGTTGAATACAGGCAAAACGTTTTTATGTGAAGGCTTATCATCTAAATTGTCAAACCAGAAAAGAAAATCTGTTGCCACTAAGGTGAGAATGTTTATGAAAGTCAGCCAAAGCCCAAGTGAAACAGAATGGTACAAACTGTATGGTTTAAAAGCTCTCTGACAAAGGGGGTCTCAGAAGCATCTGGTGTGGTTCTAGGTCAGCATGACTCTAGTCTGAAGGATTCTATGAGCAAAAGGAGATGTTTAATATTGGGGCCACTTACAAATACCTTTTATGTACATTCCTGATGGGTTGTGGCTGGTTATCCCTCCTGAAAGCAATCATAAGGCACACTCCTGTGTGTAAACATAGACTGGAATTTACTGTTAACTTTGTCATCATAGTTACCATAACCATTCTTTCTCTTCTCATTTTAGGAAAAATTATTTTCTTTTGTCTTTGGAACAGCCTTTCAGCCAAAAAGCAACAGAAAATAATGGGATTATTTTCTTTGTAAGGTACCATTTCTTGTTTCACACTGAAACCTCAATAACTTCGAAGAATTCATCCTTTCCAGGGGAGGGGAACTTGCCAGTGTCTTACATCTACTGCAAGAACTGTGTGGTGTATGAAATAGACAAGCAAATTGTCACACAAGGTGACACAGTATAAACTTGTATTACATGACCATGGTTTAAGTAACCCTAAGATAGTCAGAAAGTGAAGAAGACCTCATCCAATATAGGAAAGAGAAGATAAATGGATAACAGTATTGTCCAAATGGAGACTTCTACCTGGGAACTTATTCAATCAGCACAATAGTGCTTAATGCCTATTAGCTGGCTGGATCTCATCCCTATCCCATGGGGGATCCCACGGCTCCATTTTTCATTTCATTTTTCTGTAACCTCTATATTCCCCTCTTCGTCCCAAAACCTATCTTCTCCTAAACCTGTTGGCTGATCCACAGCCAACCTTTGCTCGGTCTCTCCTCCCTCTACGTGTTTAGGCTCAGCCAGGTGCTTTCAGATACGATGACTGCACAATTGCTTATGATTTCTGTTTCTTTTGCAGGAGAGGTCAGCCACACGCTACAAACCCTCAGCAGGACCCTGAACCACTGAATCCACTATTTACAGTCAGCAGAGAGACCTGCTGGAGTGCTTCGAGACATGTTAGCGAGGGATAATGGTCTGCACTGTATGGGATGAAGGGGAAGAAAACCACTCCTTTTTAGAAGATTTCTTTAGCCCAGATGGCTCCAGCACAACTGGCAAAGCAATGGGGGCCGAGTTAAGGCATAGGAATGGAATTGAAGCAGGACAAAAGGCAAGAACAAAGCCTCAGCTGTTTTTCCTGCCAGGGGCAGATGGAAATACCTGCCTAGCTTGCCTGGGTGTTGTTCTGGAGAGCGGAGCAGGCACGTCAGGAATGAAGTAGTGGCTGGAGAGGGCCACAGCCTGGGCCTCCGCGCAGCCAGAGATGCACCCTCAGCTTTGTGAAGGCAGTCACAGGAAGGATGTCTGGCTTTCAGGGCTGTGTGCTTCCTGTTCCAAGGAGAGGGCCTTGCAGACACATAAGGATTTTGAAATATATAGAGAAATCAGTCCCGAGGCCTGCCAGTTTCTGACACTGTGCAGCCTTGCCTTTTTATTTATCCAAAGAGAAAGGCCCGTCAGAAAGATTTGTTATAACAGGAGTTGTTTTGTGAGGAAGAACATGGAAGCCCCATTTGAAGCACTCTGCTTTCTTTTATCTTTGTCTCAAGTACACTGACATGAAATTAATCTCATCTGAGAGTTTAAAGGGCTTAATTCCATATTCTTTTGTGACTGTTAAAAGAAAGAAGCAGGAGGCAAATTTGACTACAATGTGAAGTTCAATTATTTCAATTACCACCTCCTGCCTAAATGAAGTCTGTTCTTTCAAAGACATCAGCAATTTTACACTCGTGCTCTTAAAATAGCATTAATTATAGTAGTTTAACTGGAAATTCAAAAAGAATACATTAACAAATTAAATAATTGCTTACATACATTAAAAAGTTGCATATATGTTTAATTTATAAATTAGTTATTTGCCTTACATAATTAATTATGCAGCTAAGAACAAGCCCTAACAAGTATCTCATGAGTGCAGCATGAAATTTTGGTTCCTTTTAAAAGTCATATTAATATTGTATCCCACTCTGCAGGCCATTTCACAAAACAGAATAAAGAGATCTTAAGTAGTTGATACTTAAAAAAAGCACAATAAAGTGTTATAACTTACAGGGTAAACTATCGTATTATCACTTTGGTGCTTTTTCTGGAATGGGGATCATAGGTGTTGGCAGGACTGTTTCTCCATATGGGAACTTGTTAGAGCATGGATCAATGAAATGAAAGAACAAAGAGCAAAAAAAAAGACAGAAAAACCAGAGGCAAGGATAAGACAATGAAAGATTGTTGCACAGTAGGAAAAGGAGTGAAGTGACTATGCAGCTGACAGTGCTGCTCTAGGCAGCATCCCAGGATGTCTGCTGCAAAAAGTCTGCGAGTCAAAAGCAGCATGGATAAAAATCCACAACAGAAGGAAGCAGGATTTTATCGCATTTTCTGTAGTATTTGTCAGTCTCTATGCAAGGATTTTATTTCAGTTATGCCAAATGGTACTGAATAGACACCTTACATGAAGAAAACTTCAATGTTGCAGGTACACAGGAGTGAAATGCATTTAATATTCTGCTTACAGACTTCCCTGTGTATGGTTGTCACTGAATTTAGTCAGAATAGAAGGTGAACTAACACAAACAGGTACATTTCTGAGAGATTCATTTTAAATCACAATCATATTTTGTTCCTAATCCTGGAAAACATTCTCTGCTTCCAGAAAAGGCAGGTATTATAATTTCGTAGTGAATAAGCAATAAAGTATTTTAAATTCTGCTTCGATTGCCAGGTTCCATTCTACCTAACCTATGGCAATCACCTTCTACATATCCAGAGAGAAATGGAATTAAAGATGTATAATCCCATGCATGAACAATGTGAATATCAAAAATTTTATTACCAGACTTCAGCCAGAAAAGATACAGTGGCCATTGACAACAAAACAGTGCAAGAAATTTTTATTTCTCTGCTCTTTTTACTGGGCTACACAGGACAGATTAATACCACTTTTTTGCTGGGATCAAAGACACCCCTACTTATTTTCAGAGTACTTTTGTGCAACATATTTAGTGACTTTCCAAGCCATGTGCAGACCTAAGGACATACTGATTCTGTAATATTACTGGGTCAGAAACACAGGGCAGGGAAGAATCTGCCTTTTTTTTTTTTTTTTTTGCAGTGGTGAATATTAATGGAACCAGACATTTAAATTCTCTGGTCAACAATGAAGAACGTGTTGTGCTAACATTGTACTAAGCACAATGGCATCATTTAGCAAATATTATTGCATCAGTTCCCAGCTGACTGCTTATCTCTAAATCAAAAATACATACACTGATTTTAGTCATCATCTGTAGAAAAAATATCACAAGAATTTTTTTTCTGGAGCCACAATGTCTGTGTTTAGTTACAACTCAGTAATTCTCTGTAGGACATGTGTAAGCAGAGACCGGACTTTAAAGAATAAGCTCTGAGTATTGTCAGAGACACCATGGGCAAAGAAATTGTACACATGTAATATCCTGACTTAAAACAATGAGCATCTCTTCCCAGTTGTTTCAAGAAGTTAACTGGTAAAGGAGGAAGAAAATCTTAACCTTGGGGACTCACTATAGGCATATTTTCTTATTAGGAACTTGTTGAAAGAGGAGATTTACTGTACCAGGGCCAGAAGATTACCCTTTCTGATTGAGAAGTGATTAATGAATGATATAAAAGGTGGGTGAAAGCACTGCTGAAATTTTTATTCCTCAGAGATGTTCTATCTGAATAATGAGATTGCCAGATAATAAAAACTGCTGGCTACTTGTTCCTTTCCATCTCAAATTATTCCAGAAGTAAATCTGATAAACAATAGCTCCCACTTTCTGATCTCTGATCCTTCTATCCTTCTCTATCTGTCTCTGCATTTTACTTTGTCATTCCTTGGTGCTTCTCCTTAGCCATACATGTCACAGTTGCTAAAATTCTCCAAGGGTAGCATGAAAAAAATACCTAGAAAAACAGCTAGAGTATATTTAAACCTCAAACACTGCTATATTAAAAACATTATTCTTTTGGTCACTGGATATTGTATGCCTCTGCTAATCAGACATTGGCAGAAAAAGAGAATGATTCCCAGAAAAAGAAAGAAAAGAATACTTTATGCAAAAATATGTCTCTCTTTTTGCATGTATAAGGTAAAATTTTGGGGGGAAAAAAATCTCAAATGCTTTTCCCAAATCACCTTCATTCATTCTCCACAGCAATAAAAATAGTTCCCTGTACACACTCAGTCATAGAATATAGTTTAAATAGGTTTAATATTTAAAGGGAGCTTGCACAAGTAGGCGAAAAAAAAGAAAGTGGTGATAGCTTTATTTTCTGTTTTACTTTAAAGTTACAACCAGGATATCTCATGATATCCTCAAGAGTGGTCAAGGGGCTAAATAGTTTGCACAGTCTGGACACAGGCCTCATAACAAGTTTTAGAGTGCCTGTGACATGAATCACAAAAACTGGAGATAAAGCAACTAATCACTAGAGTAGTCTAATATTTTGAGCATGGTATGGTCATTCATAATACAAATAGAAAATACTGACATCACTCGGCACAACCCAAATCATTTAATAAATAAAAAAAAATTAAAAAATTGAACACAGCTGAAGATGGACCAGTTATAATTCTACACATTGAATCCATGTTTCAAAGTCCCCATACAAATGCTAGGCCTTCCTCAAGGAAAGATAGTACAGAGTCTCATTTCCAGTTGTCTGGGGAAGTCCAACCATTAAACAGGTCTATAATAGGATAGGTGTTGCAGTGGTTCATCCCACCTTCGGTGTGAGTGACACGGAGTGGGTGGATTTCCCCACCCAGGATTCTGCCCCTGAGGGCGGATCCCAGGGGAAATCTGTGGCATAAGGCTTACACCCCTTGAATGCCACTCACACCCCATCTCCTCCCCTGTGCTGGAGCCTCCCTGGGCTCGGACAGGTCAGCTTGTTTTAAAATCCCCTCCAGCTATACTGTTATTGGTTAGTTTAAAGTTGTTTCTCCCCTGGTCTGTCTCTATTAGTTACTTGCCAAGTCTCATCATGTTTTAATTGGTTACCTTTGTTGTACCTCCCTCTCTCTGTAACCTTCAAAGCCTGTGATCAGAGGGAGACAAAGGGTCTCTCTGCTTGGCTTTCCTTCAAGCTTGTATCTCCCTGCTCCCTCAGGGCAGAGAAATAAAACTTGGACTGCAGCCACAGAGGGTCCAACTCTTTCCTCTTTGCCTTCGCTACTGCCTTTTAACAGTATTAACTTGCTTGCTGCACACGGCTTATCGGGCCAGAAGAACTGAGGCACGCAAACCTCAGCAACCGTGCACCGACACCGCTGTTCCTTGCGGGCATCGAACCCCGAGCCGTCGGCCAAGCCTGAGCCAGGCATGGCAGCGCGGCAGATGGGCACCACATCTGTGCTGTTAGAGAGTATTGACATAGAGTATGGTTATCATATTCATTCAAGAAGCACAATGATGGCATTGGCTGTCAACCAGGATTTCTTCTCACTTCTAAGCTTTTAAAGAAAATGAGACATGAGGTTCAGAGACAAAGAACTCAAATCCAGTATTTTTACATGCAATTTTTGCATATTTTATATGTAGTATTTGTATTCATCTAGCTTAATTTGTGGCTGAGATTGACCTAAAATAACAATAATTTCTTAATTGCTCAAGTAGGGAACCTAGCCACCTGTTGATGCTGCTGGGCTCAAAACTTAGCTCTTAGGCACTGTAATATTTAGGAATAACTTCAGCAGGCAGAAGAAATGTTAGGCATAGCTCTTTTTTTTTTTTCTGGGTACTTTATCAACAAAATATTGTATTAATTTCAGAGGTGATCACTAGCTAAGGAACAATCAGGTACTAGGAAAATGAGACCAAAAAACCACTTAAATAAATATGTACATTTTTAATGAAAGCTACAGGTACACACACATTTAATTGACTTGGCCTCATCTTCACTATTTTATCACCCTGCATCATTCAAATGGGATTTTATTAAAGTATCCAGGTCCCTGCAAATATCTGTAATGATACTTTTCTAGATGACCTTTCTGTCAAGAGAAATGTTGACATTTTTAAAAGAAGTAGTTGCCCCTCAAAACAGCTTATTATGTCATTATAAAGCACATAGATTTGTTCCCCACTCAATTTCCATCTTAGTAAAAGAAAGTATTTAATGTCCTTAATATCTAGGTGAGAAGCCTGGGGAAACGCAGATAATTTTTTTTATGATTGCTACTGAATTCTTTCTGCAACCTAATAGCAGATGCCTGATGAATAGTTTATCATGGCATGTTACAGGAAAGAGCATTACTTCAATCAAGAAGTTCTCGGTTGCTTTAATAGGATTTTTTAGTGGACAGCAAAAGCTTAAGGAAAGAAAAACATAAATAATAGACATACAGGTGTATGATGTACAGGTATTATTATGTAAATGGAAATAATACACATAAACTACTCTTTTTTGACATGGCTTCATGCCTCTTAACCTGGTCCAGAACAGGAGAATAGGACCTAAGAAGGAAAAGTCATGCAGTCAGACATGTCGTCCAAATGCATTACAGAAAAGAAGACTCTCTATATGTGTGTCTGTTGCTGGGAAGAACAACTAAGATGAGAAGATAAGTAAAAACACCTTTCTTGCAATTGCATTTTCTGTATGATTAGCTGTTTCTGTATTCTGTATGATTAGCTGTTTCTGTATTCTGTATAATTAGCTGTTTCTGTATTCTCTCTGTAGGAAAAACCCCCAAACTGTAATGTTTTTCACTGACCCCTTTTTTATATCCATTCAGTTTTATAATTTCTTCCAGCTTCTTTTTGTCTTTGCTATCACAGGTGTTCAGCATCTCCTCCAAGGCAAAGGAAAACTAGACTATATTCTAATTAAAGGACAATACTGAACCACTGTTGGTGGACAGATTAGGAAAAGAAGAAACCAGATATATCTTAAAAGTATCTGCAGGTACTTTCTATGAGAAATTTCTCAGTTAAATGCAATCGTAGATACACTTCTGCAGAGTATAAAAAAAAAAAGTTAATATTCTACGCTATAACTATTTATAGATATTATGTCTTTCTACCAATATTTAATCTCAGCTTTGTGTTTACTGCAGTGAAGTCTTTGAAAGAAGCAGCTATATGGAGAAACCCTGCCAGCCAGAAAAGCCACACAGATTCCTGCCTAGATAAAAACCATGCGTTTGAACACAGTTTTAAGTGGAAGGCTCCTTAGCCCAACATGCTCTCTCTGCCCATGGGACAGTGACTATGCTTAAGAAAAGAAGAGAAGGTGACTAAAGATTGATCCTTTCCCTAGAGGATTCTCCAGCTTCCTGAAAAGAGCATGTTGAGAGACTGCTTCAGTCAGAAGTTGTAGATAGATGATCAGATTTTAGAGTTCCTCCATAAATTCATCTGTTATTAAAACCTGTATAGTATTTGGCCTGCACAGCATCCCAGTGCATTAGATACCAAAGTTTAATTAAGTTTGAACAGCAGCTCTGCTTTCTGCTTGTTTTGAGCGTGGTGTCTGATTGTTTTGCTGGATATCTCTTCCTGCTTGTGTGAAACAAAGGTATTATTTTTACAGGCTATGAGACCACCATGTTTAGTGTTTTCTCATGTAGCAACAATCCTTTACCTCTGACTGTTTCTTTATCCCTCATTGTTCCTTCTCTTTTACATCTGGGGTGAGCAGAGCTTCACTCAGCACCTGCAGATGGAGTATACCCTGTTACAACAAGCCCTAACCAGCAAAATTAATGTTTCAGCCATTTTTCTAAGCAACAATTTTCCTAATTCTAGCCTTCACCACAACTGGGCTTAAGTATGAATTTCACACATAAAGTGCATAAATAACATATTTCAAGTCAGAGAAATATCTTCACAATTAAATAATAGACACTGAAATTCACTTCTCTCCCTACCTCCAAGCTGTAGAAACATACTTATGGTTTTCAAGGTTCTTGTTTTAACTATTCATTTCAGAATAAGGCTTTTGTGTTCACTTGTTTTTCAGTCAGCATCTTTTTCTAACTAATCCTGCAACGTCCCTAGCCAATCCAAGGTTATTTGAGAAGATACATTCTTTCCTAGTAGAGTGTAATATCAAAAACATAAGAATCTGCCTTTCAAGCAACAGCAAAAGGACAAGTTGTATTAAGTTGTTTCTAGAAGGAAAGACTCCTCGTTCAAATACACCTTTCTTCAATAAGCACAAGCGAAACACAACAAAATGTGAATTTCTTTTTCTGACAGTTTTTTCTTGCAATGAAAGTACTTTAATATATAAATTCACCAAAAGAAAGAAAGAGAGGCAGTTAATCCTCGATAGCATGTTAACACTTGACCTTCAATACAAATGTGTAAATTAGCTGTTAATGTCTCTACCACATATACGGAATATCTTCACAGATGAACAAATTTAACAAAACTTCAAAAGCAAGCCAGTGATCTCAATGAAATGGAAGATGTCTGGTCTTTTATGAGGTGAGAGGGGTACGTGCCTCTGTGTCTTCTGGACAGAGTTAAACATATTCAGCTGAAAGCTTTCAAACAATGATGTATTAAATACCATATTGAACTCCTATCACTTTCAAACAGGTCCATTTAAGTTCAGAATGCATTTTTATCTAGCACATAGTAACATCACTGCTTCTACAATGAACTCTGACACAGAGCAGTTTACACATGAAAGGCAGAAAATCCTCCAGGTTGATCCTTATTACCTAGAGTTCACAATTTGTAAGCGATTTGGAGTGTAACAACTTAAAAATATGACACGATGCCAGCATAAGAAACCACTGAGAAACTCCTCCCCTCTTAACATTTTTAAATATCTATGGATAAAAATAACTGTTGAAGAGAAATAAAACTATGCTTTTACCATCTTGAGAGGATAACGGTGGGATTCTGTCAATTCTCAGGTTGCAACTAAGTGATCAATAAATTTATTACACTTTTTCAATGACCTTCTATGATTATGCAAATGCCTGAAATGTGGCTTCTGTCATCTTAACACGCATAATTTCGATATGAATGTCTTCCAAGATGCCCATGATTGCTGCAAAGTCAAATTTATTTTATAGTTGTGTCATCAAATAGTCCTTCAACAATTATTCCGTCACATCTAACACAAATTAATTATTATCAAATAGTAAAACATGAGTCTTAATGAAAAATCAGAATTCTAAGTTAAGAACTGAAAAATTTGTGAGATAGACCCTATCTCATTTTTTTCTTTCTTTCTTTAGCTACATCCCAGAACTAATTCCTCAGCAAATAGCTACTCTGATGGCTTTGAATAAATGGCCACAGCAAGGCTCAATCAAAGGACATATAATAATAAATTTGACATTACTGAGAGAAATAGGGGCTAGTCCTAACTGGAAGATGAAAGTCAATAGGGCTAAGCAAATATGAAATTAAAAATTAGGCTTATTCTATGAAGAGGAAGCCATAAAAGTGAACCTTTTATTTAAAAATGCAACCACCACTACTAAACACGACAGTTACTCTGAATTTAGAAAATTTTCAGATTTTTTTATTAGGGATTTGTTTATCTTCCTTAGGAAGTGGTTAAGTCCAGGCCACAGCAAAGCACTTTGCCACTGTCACTTTGAGATACTGACTTTTGAAAAGGCCTTTCTCTAGACAGTGATTTGGTTTCTTTTTGTCCTAGCAAAGAGAAAGGGGAAAAATAATTATTAAAGTTAAGAATGTTTTCCAAAAGTTCTAGGGGTTGGTGAGGTTACTGACCTAGGCTAGATGCTGATTAAGTATTTCAGCGCCATGGGATGAAAAGTGGGACATGCAGGAGCTGTTCACCTCTAGGCTGACGTACTCCCCTGTACGGGTAAGTGTGAGCTCCATCTGCCACTGAGAGCACTGGAATTTCTGTTTGCATGCAATACTTGTGTGACCACATGCAGAATCCTGTGTCCTGAGATGGAGTCCCAGGGCACAAGAAAAACATTAACACACTGGAGCAACTCTAGTGAGAGCCACCAGGGTGGTCAAGGGCCAGAGCACAAGATGCAGTGAAAAATGACTGAGGGAAATGTACTTGTACAGCCCTAGGAAAAGAAGGCACAGAGGAGGTTTTTGAATGCTGGTCCTATCTATGGCCTGTGAAATAAAGACTTTCCAATATCAGTCAAAGGAATCTTTTTATAAAGTATCTAAATTTTACTTCTTTCATAAGAAAAACTTTAATTGACTTTGTGCTACAAATGACATCACTTTAAAATGCCAGCTGACAGGCCTACAAAAGCTAGTTATATAAAGTAAATTTTAAGAGGTGTGAGTCAGCATTCAGAAACACACCGCATATATCTGAAAAAACATTGGACAGTAGATTTTAGGTCTAAAGCCTATCATTCATTTTCCCAGTTTATCTATTAAGTGCTAAGGTGTGTCTCTGTGTGTTTAAAGATAATTTGTATGCCATCCAAATCTGCAAACCTGCAATCAACTTCAAATGTGGCACAAAATAAGTAGGCATCAGGCTAAATGATTTCTTTTTCTGAGGCAATTGCATACTGCTAAAATCTTATCACATTTATGCATCACAGTCTCTATGTTCCTTCCATTTATTTCATGAACTTAAGTTCAGAAAAAGGTCAATAATTTCCAAATCATCACCTAAACAAATCTGGAATCTCATAGCAGTAGTCCTTGCTACAACATGGAGAAATGCCTCATCACCTCAGTCTTTCACAACACCCAAACATAAGAAATGCTAAGCAGTGCTATGTCAGTGTTCAGTTACACATCTGAGGACTTTAAAGTGTTGTTCCTGAAAAGAAAATAAGAAAGACAGAAGACAAACATGAACTAGAGTTGACAAATTTCTTCTTCCACAACATAGAGATCTCACATGAAACCCTCAACATAATGTTATCTTTCAAATTAAAAGGAAATTCCAATTGTGTTTCTTTTGCTTGTCACAGTGAGTTAGAATTTACTTTCTTGATTAAACAAGGTGATTGATTACATTAACAAAAACTACACTTTCCATATATAAATGCATAAAGAAACTTTACTCATAAAACCTTTGCTGTAAAATTATCAAAAAGATTGTTTAAAATGCAGTTCTGAAGCCACAAAATGTGGATAAGTACTTCACCCACCTCCCAGTTTTTCCAGAATGTGCAAATGTTTCCACTTACCTTGAATATCTAAGAAACGTATAATGCAAGAAAATAAGCAGCCTGAAGCCAAGAACTTTTCAAGGGCTTGAAACAATCTCAAAAAATTATTAAAATCACATCTACCCATGCTAGAATAGAAGCATTTGCCTAATGAATTTTCCTTCAATGGCATGAAAATAGTAGCTAATGTATTTATGTAACCTGGGTATATGTTATTGAGAATCTCTGATTACAAGAGGAATATGCAGACTTTTTATAGATCTAACAGATGAGAGGTTTACCATAACATACTCAGATAAATTACTTCCAAGTCATATTATTGCTTAAACATTCCAACAGTTCAGACTAAATCCTTCTTTAACAGGAACCAAGCATCCCAGTTAGACCAGTGTCTCAGCACTTCTTCAAAGCCTTAGTGCTTCTAGAGCTACGCCCCTGCTACAGTGGACTGTAAAGCCAGTAGTTTATTATAGGGATAGATGCGATTCAGACAAAATGTAGCTCCAGAGTGCTACATCTCTGCAAGAAACTCGAGTGAAGCCAGAGTGCAGCAAAGTCTTAATTCCCCTCAGGATGTGGCCTGTGAAATGCTAGAAATGCAAGCAAATTTAATTAAATCTACGCTAATCCCCACAAAAACAGATGGAACTGAGGCATTTATTTCCCAGATATTTTCAAGAGAGGTAGTTAACCCACAAACCAACCTACAAGACAACTAGTGGAAGGGAGATGGCACTGTTGGTGCTCCCTTGAGGAAAGGCAGTAAGCCAGGACTTGGCTAAGACCTTGAAGTTCTCCAGGGCAATCAGACTCAAGGAGATTCATTTTAAAATAGCAACAACAGAATCAATGAAATCTACTGAATGTATTTTACTTCAGCAAAGCTTCACACAGTCTCCAGAATGCTTCTGCCACACCATAGTTGAGGTCTCAGGCTTGAAATGATGCAAAATTATCTGTCTGGCCCTCCACCTGTTGATTCAGGAGCTCACAGGTCTAGCAGAGGCCAATCGGAATCCTCTGCTGAAGTGTGAAGGTAGCCTTGGCTATTTGTTAAAAAGGAGGGGAAAAAAAAAAAAAAGTGGAAGCCCATAAACATAATTTAGGAGGCTCAGAAAATTCTGTGGACAATTACTACTACTACTACTTACTCTGTTTTTCTACTTTTTCCTTAAATATTTGCCACTGGCTGCAGTGGTAAGACATAGACAAATCAAGAAAAATATTTATCCTCATCCATTGTCAATGCCCACTGCAATAACAATGCTCTGCACCTATTATATTACCTTCCAACTAGGCGTATTAAGATACAGGCATCTATAAGTTAAGCCTCAAGAAATCACCATTACATCAGATTATTTTGCTGGGAAAAACCCAAACTAGGAAAATTCCTTGCTAAAATTATACAGAAATGTTGTATAGGAAAGGTGATAGAATCAAACACAATATTCTCATGAAATCTATCCCATTAAGTTACATTAAAACTTTACACAAGTTCAGGATAATTTCTTTTCTATATGGGATATTCTTTAACCTTTTCTTAGTTTTCACTGAGGTGCAAACAGAGATGAGCAGGTCTTTAAATCTTTGT
The DNA here is from genome assembly GCA_013397775.1 of Eulacestoma nigropectus. Taxonomy (NCBI): domain Eukaryota; kingdom Metazoa; phylum Chordata; class Aves; order Passeriformes; genus Eulacestoma; species Eulacestoma nigropectus. The sequence goes on along the minus strand of VZTE01005519.1, from coordinate 1,815,823 downwards.
GTCTCTGTATTCAGACCCCACTGAGAGATAGGAGAAGTTCCATTTATTTTTTCCAATACAATTACATTGCGTACATGAGCTATGAATTATGTTTACCATCTTGCTGCTGAATCTAATTCCTTTAGGTGTTCCCCTAAAGGGTGCTTATAGAATCATGCACAAACAGAACAGATGTGAGTAAAAATGCTTTACAGTGGCCAATATACCTATATGTATTTTTATATAAATACTTTGGGAAAAATTCTGTTGTAATGTAAGGTGATATGACTCTTTTGATGCCAAAAAGACTGAACATATTTACCACTGTGTAGAACTAAACACTTTTAAATTTTAATCAGGAAAGGAGCATACCATTGCTGCCATCAATTCAACTTTTCATTGCAGAAAAGAATTATTATTAAGTTTTTGAATAATTTCCTTTTTCTTTTTTTAATTCTTTCTCTTCTGTTAAAAATCAACAATGTAGACAAACTGATAGTCATGAGCCAGGGCATAAATACAATTCCATACTATTTCTGCTGCCTCTATCTGCAGATCTATGTTTGCAAGGTTCTAATAATTTTAGAGGGATGAATTTTTTTAAAAAAACACAAATTGCATCAGTGCTGGTAAATTCAAACAATCTCTTTGAATCTGAAAGTAAGATTCTGTCGCCCTGGTTTTTCTACTGTTCTGTGTTTTTACTTTTGTAGTAGAAGTTCTCACGCACTTTCTGTAAACATGGTCATGTTTTGTTATCTGTACTTTATGGTTTTTCATTCCATTCTTCTAGGCAGAGACAATTGATGGATTTTTCCTTTGACCAGTATGATTGAGGGGTGGTAATTTCTCCCTCCAATCCACAGGGGTTCTTAAGAACATATAAAATAAAGTTCGGGGTTTTGCCCCGCTCTCTCTTTTTCTTGCTTCCCACCTGGCCAGGTCTGCGTGGTTTTTTCGTGTCTGTGTGCGACAAGATTCCTATTGTAGTCTTATGAAAATAAACTTAAAACAGTCCTTATCTTTTCTGCAAATAAGGTATCACTTCTGCTTCAGGAACTGCTGAAAAGATGATAAAGATGATTCCTGAAAATCCACTTTATAAGAGAAAGATACAGAGAGACTGTTCAAAGGCAGGAATTTTCTTTCATTCCTCGGGAGAGAAATTTTCAAATAGATTTTATTAAGAGAAAAAGAAATTATGTGGAGAAACATTACACCAATAACTAAAAAACAAAACAGAGAGGCCTATACAATAAGAGACGATGTCCCCAGAGCCCACTGACACTTCTGAGACAGAAAATATCTCTCATGGATTCCTTTTTATAATTATTTTTGTGGCAAGTAGGAGTTTTTTAAATCCTAGAAAAATATTTAAGTTAAGCAGGTAATGATAGTCAGTCTTAATAACATCAGAGTACCATGAAATTCTTTATAACAATTCACATTAACTGTAGAGTCATCTCATGATGAAAACAGAACTGACCAGCTAAAATTTCCTTTGCTAGTGTTTTTATTCATATCATTAACCTAGACTTGAGGTTGTCTTGTCTGATACCTAGAAAAAAAATGTCCCTTGCAAGAAAGAAAATATATACCAGTATGATTCAACCCAGCACCTGCATGCACCTTTTGAAGATAGAGGTGTGGTCAGCAACTACGCACAAGAACAGCCTTCCAGTTTTGAAATGTCTGTGGTACTTCTCTTACTACCATAAAAGCACAGTTGTAAGACGTTCATGCTCTCAGTACTGCCTTGAGAGAGGGAAGTTTTATGGAAATGAGTTAGACTGATCAACAAAGCTCCAGATCATCAAAGGCTTTTAAGCCTCTAACTCCCTGCCACTGCAGCCTTGGCAATCTGACCCAAGGACTCTGCTGAAGGTCACAGAGTTGTCTGTAGATGAACACAGAATTCAATCCAGCTTTCTAAATTCCCAGAACACTTGTCTAATTACACTTACTACAAATCCTTATGCCTTAAGTAGATTGCTGAGATGATTTTCCTGTATAAGCAGTACTCTGATTTTTTACATGTAGATACAGCCTGTTGCTTTAAAACTACACACTTTTCAGTTGCAAAAATACAGGAGATGGGAGCTGGTTGGTTTTAGGTTGTTTCAATTAGCTTTAATGTTGCATTGGTCAGGATTGTTTCAATTACAGGCTCATTCAGCATTCCTATTCAGATAACAATTTTATTTGTATTATATAAAGCAATATTTGCATGCGCGCGAGGTAATTTTCTGAACACCTGCATTGCCTGCACCCACCCCAGCCTCTCATGTGTACACTTATTTTTTGTGTGCTCAGGTGGCCTAAGTGTGTTTAGTTGCAGTCTCTGATTCAGTCATTAGATATCCCTGCACACTTCATAGGATTCTGTACGAGATGTAGTCCCTGCTAGACAACACAAAGCTGAACTAGGTCAATTCTGGGAAATCTGCTTGTTGTATTTATGCTTGATACTATCCTGTTAGCAGGTCTCCTCTTTAAGAAGGCCTGTTGTTTACCATTTTGAAGATGAAATCCAGGTGTTCACATATCCAGAAATATCAGCTAGCTAATCCCAGTTAAATAGCATCATTCCTTTTATGCAGCAAGACAAGATGCTGTCGACTGTCCTTTAAGTCAGCTCTTCCAGTTTGTCCGGTTTAGACTAATAGCTTTACCAATGACAATTAAAGATCCAATTGACTTGTTCATGTGTCATAAGCATATTTTTACTTTCCTTTCCCTTTCAACTTGAGTCTGTGCCTTTGTACAGCTCGGGCATTTGCTCTCTACTCATCCTCCTTATGCAATATGCAGTCTCCAGAATAATGAAATAGTTTCTGTGGGGATGAAAACCTTCTGTTTTTTTCCTAAGTAGATTCTGTGGGGAAGAAATCCTGTTGATTTTCTCATAAGCTGTGGTTTCTCATTAGATTGGAATTCTGGACTCAGCAATTCTATAACAAGTCTCCTCTCAAATTTAACTACAAATTAGTTAAGCCTTAAAAACATAAACAATAAACCTTAAACTTCAAACTCAGGTGTAAAAAACTACACACTGATTCCCTTGAGACTATAAAGAACTTCAACAGGAGCATTGACTGCACAATTAAAGTAAAACAGGCCCGTTTGCATTATATCAAAAGAACTGATATTATCTGTTCTATCAACAGAAGGAATGCATTTTTGTAATGCACTCAACAAACAGGAATTTTCAGAATTGACCATCAGTATCGAAGTATCCATTCTGCATTTGTGGACATGAAATAAGCCTCACAAAAACAGGGGAGAAAAGGTGCTTTTCTGCTCTATCAGGTGGCAAACTGAACGAGTGCTGTACAATATTTTTATATTCCCTAATGCTTCAGTAGCTGTCATTTAATTTCACAAATTCCTTTTATATTATGAAGTGGAAATATATTCAGAAGCATCAGAATTTCCTGATATTAAATGTTTTTCTCTGTAAAGAAATCCCTGTAAATGTAACAAAAACAACAACTGTAGAAACTATTCTAATTGCTTTCCTATAGCACTGAAAGAAATTATGGCACTTTTATGGGAAGTTAATCTCTGCAATTTAACAAATATGTATATTCTTATTTTTCCACTTTTATCATTTTATGTATTGTGAACGTGTAGGACTGTGTCAGTTTCCTCATCCTCACCAAGCACCTCAGCAAAAAAATTTCTAGTGAACCTTTTACTTGCTGCTTTTTTCACTATTTTTATATTCTGTATAATTTGACATAAATAAGTAAACTATATATTATAAAAGAGGTTCTGAGAAAGTGAGTGTCATAATACATTCCCATCCTAAATTTGCACCAACCTTTGTAAAAGTCAGAGGCATTTGAATTCTTGTGTAAAAGATTTTAAGACGCCTCTGAAACTACAACCTACTTTTACAATCCAGTCACAATCCAGAACAATTACAAATCGAGAATCCAAAACAAATAGCTAGTTTGTCTTAATATCCTGCTTATACCATGTCTTTGACACTTATTTATCATTCTAAAATTTCTACCTCTGTAAATCATAGCTGACATCCTAAAGAATCTAATACACATATAATGTTGAAGTGGAAAACTATGAACATAAGAAAGAAATGCACCCAGGGCTTCAGTCAGACAAACACATGCGTGTAAGCTAGACTCTGCTCAAAAGTTGATTCAGTAGATTTTATGAAACAGATCATGTACTTGAAGTCAATTATATACCATTTTGTAGAAATCAAGCCAAAACCATGATGGAATCAAGCCCTTTGTACACAAGTACACTTGGCAGACTTAGTTACAGGACCCTTCAGATTATAGCTCTCCATCTGTTGTGTGTTAGTGGGAATTAGAATAAAGCTAATTCAAGAGCTGAAAGGCAATGCACTTTCACTAAAAAAGCACAAATCCAGTCTACTAAGACGGTTACAAGAAGATTCAGTAATGCAAATATAAGATACTTACCTGCTCTTGCTGGATCTGTGCAATTTTCTGGAAGAAGAAGCTTTCTTCCCATTCAGCCAAAGCTCTGTCTTCAGTCTCTGCAAGTTTTCAGAAGAACTGTCTGCATTCATATCTGAGTTCTATAGAAGAAAATTATTAAGTCCCATGTGGGACTTTTCAGTTAGTTTTACAAAACACTTAAACTGACAACTATTCTACAGCACACTGTTCTTTGTGGAAGGTAATATAACTTAATGAATGCAATAAAGTTAAGCATGTAACATAATTCATAGCAATTTAAATTTATGTGCCATTAACTGCTTTCCTGCAGAAAAGCAAAACATCATTTGAAAACATTTCTCCTCCATTGCGAATAAAGACCCAGTTTTGAAGTAATGATGATGCATTACAGAAACATGTCTGTACCTCTTGGTAGGCTCTATAATATTGAATAAGGAGATCTGTATCTGTGCTTTATGCTTCTCAATCATCCTCGTGGTGATAGCCAAGCCTTTGTCTTACATAAATGTGTTATTTCTGCCAGGTAAATCGCTTATACCTAGGTCTAGGTACATGCAATCAGCATTCCTCCTCACAGTGAATTCCAATTTTATCCAGTCTGTTCCCATGAGGCGTGCAGTGCACATGGCTCCAATACAGCTTCTACAAATTCAGTAATGAAATGTTTTCATTCACTGGTTTTGCTTATTTATTTGTTTTGCTGTGAAATTTGCTGGGTAAGCACTGTTTACAAGGTTCAGAAGGAATCAATGTCAAAAGCCTTGCTGGGAGAATTCTAATGTTTTTGAAATCTTTTACCATGTTACTTAATCTATCTTACCTTCGTTATCAGGAATCTTGTCACATATGTGATAAGACTTTGTTACTGCATTAGAAAATTGAATACTGCTAAGAGGCTATTGCATATGATAAAATTTTGATCAGGTTGTCATACTGTAGCAGAACAGAAGCCAGTTTCTACATTCAAAGAATTACATTATGGAAGAATATGAAGTACACTAGCTCCCTTTCATAGCTGACGTAGGAATATTGACAGTGGTCCTATTAATGGATTTGTAAAGCATATGTAAGATTGGAACTCAGTCCATCTCTCCCATCCTCTTGCCTGGTTTTGCAAAGTTCTAGAGTATTTTAGGAAAAAAAAAATGTCTATTTCCTGAGTGCTTATATGCAGCATTATATTCCATTGCTTTCTACCTTTTCTATTTTTCTCATTGTTGATATTAAGTGTTTGTTTCTACTAGACCTCCTATTGCTTCTGTCTCTACTTCTTCCTTATAATCCACTTTATTTCATCACAATATCTGCATTCCAACCTCTTCTTATTTTGTAGGTTTGTTGGGGTTTTTACACTCGCTTTTATATTATGCTTCTGGATGAAAACCTGGTCATCATGAGGGATTTTTGCTAATCAGAGTGTGATTTTCTTCTAATCATTTCCATAACACCAAGAACTCATTATTTTTATCTATGTAAATTAACTTCTCATTTCTGACCTTCATGAGCCTCAACTTGTTTGGAAATTTTACTGACAGATAAGTTATACTTCATAGCACAGAGTTTAAAAAAAATATGTAATTTTCTCAAAAGTAACCACTGGTGTCTTCATATACTAACAGTGTTAGACTTTCTGTGAAAGCAATCATTAAATCCTTTCTCTGGCATAAAACATGTCCCACATTTGTGTTGCAGAAGTAGATATGACAAATGGCTGAGTCCAAATACAGACAGCACAAATCCTGAAACTACAGTTCTGGAAATACCAGTGTGGGTAACAGCCCGCCTTGTCAGTTAGAAAGTCTGATTATCAACAATTTTTATTGCATTCTGCCCTATATATCTGACCTGAAACCCTGACCTGGAATTCAGATCATCGAGAGACATCCCACAAGCACATTCATGAAAGTCCTTAGTACACACCAAAAAAAGTTGCTTAATGAGTACTCTTCTGTTTTAAAATCAGCTGTCTAGTTTGCATTACTACTAAGACACAACAACAACAGTTGAGGAATTCTAGCTTAGTGAAGTATTCTCTCGGATTGCTCCTAAGAAGGTGTTGGATTTCCCAAAATAGTTAATTCTTTCCAGCCAAGAACAGAGAGCCAACTTCAACACTAAGATATACAGACATGTTTTCATGTATGAAAATGAGAAAATTGGAAAAATATATGGAAAGAAAAAAGGGAAAATATTAATTTGACAGTCAAGGTAGGACAGAATGTTGTTTTCGCCTTGTTCATGTAAGTCTAGACAATCATGTGTTTATCACTTTCCTAGGGTAAAGCCAACATCCTATCAACAGAATTCCTACAAAGCAAGACTATTTGACTGGTGAATGCCTCAAAGGTATTCGAGCAAATGGGCCTCATGTAGAGCCCACAGATAATTTTCAGAGAAAACTCAGGTCCCAGGAAAGCAAGAAATTCTTCACATATCATAACCACACTTACTCACATGGACATACTCTAGGGCAAGACAAGGCAGCTGCTGAAATCCTGCATGGGCTCCCTGTGAGAGATGCTAACCTGGGATTTCATACGTTCTGTGCATTAAAAAAAGATGACCATGCTTGTTTTAAATTAGATAATTAGGTCACCGATAAAAAGTTAATGCGGAGCTTTGCACTGCCTGGCTGCTTTTTTTTCTTTTGTCTCTCTTTTCTGAGCAATGCTGAGTGTATGCTGCTACAGCTTCAACACTGGCTGCACATAGACACAGATGCACTTTTGGAATTGCTACACAAGTTACAGACGTTCTCAAAAATGCACATTCAAACTGAAAACAGAGGCATCTGTGGTAAATGGAGGAAACACATGAGTGACATGCCTCCAAAGACACTGTTCTTTTTCTTCCATCCCAAGTTATTCCAGCTGTTTGAGGGGGTAAGTTGGAGCTAACACCAAGTCCTCACATGTGAAGATAGATTAAAGAGACCTGTTTATTTTAAAGTGCTGGTCTACAAAATTCTCCTGGAACATTTTCATGGAATCTAGCATCCAGGAAAACATCTGAGCTCAAAAAAAAGCTTCCAGCCTGATGAAAATGTGAGCAGTTTCACAAAAAATACCTTTTTGCAGAAGCAGAATCCCAAACATCTCATACAGACAGCAGTAAAACAGCTGCCACTAACACCTTTGAGACATGGCAACAGCAGCCTCTGATGACCTTCAAATATAGGGTGATAGTAGCATTTATTTGTTACCAGAGTGTTTATGGAAGTGGGGCTTGTACAATACACACACAGCATCCCTATTCCACAACAGCTTCTTATCTAAATAGACAGGCAGATAAAAGCCAGAGAGAGGATTAAGCACACAAACAGAGCAAGAGGAGTAAGAGCTGGGAAATTTCATGTCAGTTCAGCTACTTTTGTTTACTTGTTCTTTGGGCAGAGTTTAATTAGTAAGGGATTACTTGACAAAAAGACAGGACGGGGAATAGATATTAAAGATGGCCAGAGGGAGGGAGGAGAGGCACACAGGAAGAGTCTGGAGTGAAGCTGAGCTCAGAGTCTGTAAGAAATGAAGCTCAGGGGGTTGCAGATGGTGGCTGCAAGGCACAGGGGCAGTGCTGTTCCTGACTGGAACTGTAAAAAGCAGTCAGATGTCTATGGTGTGAACTGTATAGGGACAGAAGCACTACCTTGTCTTGCCTCTAACAAGTGCATAGCACAGAGGCAGCCCTGAATTGGTAATAAGGACATGCAGCCAGCCAATGTGTCTCACATAGGTATGAGGCTACACAGAAAACTTGCTGGTTTTAACAACTTCTGTGCCAGAATCAACCTTGAGCTGGCTCCTCCAAAACCATTTGTCTGGCTGATCATCAGTGTGATGCAAAAAGCTGCTGGATCACAGAGGGGGACTATTCTCTGCTGTCTCAGACCAGTTCACTGCTCAGTTATCTCAGGGGTAAGGTGGGAAGAACCCGCATAACACATCCTCTTCCGTCAGCACTGAGCAGAGCATCAAGCTCGGCTGACAACAGAGCCTGGTTTCTGAAGCCTGCATCCTCCAGGGAGGGCCCTCATTCCATTGCAGCATGAAGAAGATGGGGCCACTGTGGGAACCTGAAGGTAGCAATGAAGATCGAGAGGCTGAAATTAAAAAGATGGCTGAAAAGGAGCTAAATACACCCTCATGTTAACACAATCTGGTGGAAGGTAGAAAGAAGGTACACTGCAGTTTCTTGTTTTCTCCTAATAAAATATAAGCTACTTGGCCTTCTAAATTGTAACTCTCTGGCAAATTTTGGAGACAGCAGCTACTTGTATATTGCTGTAGCCCTCAGTGAAATGCAGAGGGAAAAAAGGATGAACTGCCAGTGGATGGTGGTATTGTATAAGATAAGTAGCTTCTCACTTCTTACCTTGCAGTGATATACCAGGGGTAGCTAATAAACACAACAATCCTTCACTCCACACTTAGCTTTCGAAATAATATACCATAGTGGGCTGGAAAGCAACTTCTGAGACACAGAGGAGATGAGAAAACTGCAGAAAGATGTTGAATGAAATTAGGAGATGGAATGAAATAGGAAGGTCAGAAAGCAGAAAAAGCAGATGGTAACATGGGGAAAAGGGACCAGACGAGAGGCCAGATGGTGATCAGGGGAAAGAATCAAAAAATGGTAGTTGGACAAATAATTGGTTGGAAAATGTGATTTTTAAAAATGAATACAAAATATCAATCAAAGAATGAGAATTAGGGTTTATTCTGGACTGAAGGGGAAAGAAAATGGGATTTGTGTACAACAGATTTTCTTCTCAGCTTCTCCCTTCCTACCAACCATATGCCCCACCAGTGCATCCCAGGATGCAGGTTTTAAACTGGAAATAACTTAACCACAACTGATCCTATATCGCAACAATATTTTTGAACTCCCATCCTATTACTTTGATCAATTCTGTGCATTCATTTCTGGAGAAGGGTAATTGAGCATTTGTACAATGTCGTTTGAAATTTTGAAGCCTTGTCTAGGAATCACAGAAAGAATGATGATAAAAAAATTAAAATCTGAACTGGTTATTAGCTCAGTTTCTAATAATACACAAACTTTTGCCTCATCACAGAATTCTGTTCCAGAAATGAACAAATTCTATGAATGTTTTCTTCCTATTCAGACTGAACTTTTCCTTCTTTGAAGTGTAATTCAGCTTCCTAGACTCTTAATTGTACATGGAATAGTACATGGAATAATTCTTCCTGCTCTGTGTGTATTAAACTCTGAAATCTTTGTGTGTAGATACATTTGCCACGTTAAAAAAAATCCCTGTGAAAATACTGTTTGGAGCTGAATGTGTCTTACAGAGGCCCTGTAATAGCCTGAAGTGCTGCTCACTATGAGAGTGTCATAGAATGGCTGAGTGAGCAAGGGGCCTGTGCTGATGACATTGTCCAACCCCCAGGAAGACCAGGGTCAGCTAGAACAGGTGGCTCAGTTGGGTTTTGCATGTTTCCAAGAATGTAGACTTTACAGCCTCTCTGGGGACCACTGTCCCAGTGTTCAATCATTCTTATATTAAAAAGGTCTGTTCAAACAGAATTTTTTTATATATCAGTTTGTACCCATTGCCTTATATCCTTTCACTGAGGAGCCTGGTTCTGCCGCTTTACTCCCTCTCATCAGGTATTTTTAAATGTTGTTAAGATTCCCCCCTGAGTCATCTCTTTTGAAAGCTAAACAATCCCAGCTCTATTCAACATGCAGAGTAATGCATGTATAATATATTTGGCCTTGTAGAATAGTACACTGAAGCTGCAAACACTTCCAGAAATACAAATCTGCAAGAAGAAAAAAAAAAACTGGAAGTGAGAGGTAACTGATATCTTCATAGAAAAACAAGGTCACAACCTTACTAAATTATACATGACAACTTCTCAAGCTGCTTAATGAAAGTGAAGAGGCAATTTTCAAGTATGAGAACAACTTTACAATAACTACTTTTGGAAATAATAAAAATACACCCATCCTCACATAAAATAGCCAAAAAGTATTCAATATTTTTCTGTTTGGAAGGAACACCAACTAAGAACTCATCTAATTGATATTTCCCTTATAGCACGGTTTTAAAGAATTAGAGAAAATGTTTCTATACCCTTATTTTGCATCAGCTACATTTCCAAAAATGCAGCTCTGAAATGCAGATAAAGCCCAATTGTCTCAGAGCTCTTTAGAAAGAATGGAAATAAATAAATAAATAAATAAATAATAACAATTATTATTGTTGTTGTTGCTGTTATTATTGTTATTATTATTATACGTCATTTAACAGTGGACGATAAGGCAACAAGGGATACAAGGAACAAAGCATGAAATGAGTAATGGCAGTGTCACACTGGTAGTGTTATCACAGATAAACCCTAAGGGAGTTTGTTGGTGGTAACCACAACATCCAAGTTAATTTTGTGAGATTCTGTGGAGGGAATCAACAGCAACAGTACTGGGAAAACAGTACTGGGAAGCTTCTGCATATACACAGAATCTATTATGTAAACAATGAAAAGCATGATACTGTCGGACACACGAGGTAGGATTCCATCAAAAGTGTAAAACAATCTTGTTAGATGAGAGGTCAATACTTGTACAGTTGGCAGACAACCTGCTTCCGAAAGCATCTTTGTCAGAAGACATTTTCACAGCATTTCTCTGAGTTCAAACACAGTAGATTACTGAAAGAAACTGAAGCAAAACCACCAACAATATAGATAATAGTAGTGCTTAAATTACTTAAAAATTCTCCAAGCCTTGCCAGGCCTAATTAAAGGCAATCTCCACACTATTTCTAGTTTTCCTATATTTTGTTAAAAAAGTATTGAAATTAAATATTTATATTTACTTTTGCTGGACTATGAATTATGACAGCCACTAACTTTGTTAGTGACAGTTATCAATACACATATAGGTCAGGAAGTTTCAGGTCAGGTCCACAGAGTCCTGCTGACTGTCACCTGTCCCTTTCAAAAACAATAGCAACACACACCCCCTCCTGAAAAAGAAGAGTAAGAAACTATTAGGTAAAAAATATATACTGTTTCCACAATAAAGATAAATTTCCATATATTTGCATATATTTTTTGTCTTTCTGGGTAAGTTTTTATTTTCTCTCCCTTTAACCACAGCTTCAGTGGCACACAACCCTAGTGCACACATTATGGTTTTTTGCAAGACCCTTCCAGAAACTCCTGCCGACCAGATCAGTCCTGTGCTCAGGAAATACAGTCATTTCATACTCCACTCTCACATGGTAAATGCAGAAAGTAAAACTCTGATGAACAAATGCAGACACTGTGGATGACAAAGAATAGCTACGAACTGTGAAAGAAAAAAAGTGAACATTGCTAGGCTAAGCAAGAAAGAGTAACTATTATCTTACACTCAAAGAGGGGAAAAACTAAGCTAGTGTAAAAATACAAGCACATGTAGTACTTTAGACACCTCCCTTCTTGCCTTCTCTTTCACTGCTACATATCTCCTATTACCATTAAAAGAAACTGAGCTACCATCTTTCTGCTTCTGTTTAGAGAAAATATATGGCAAAAGACCCCATCTCTGCATGCTTTCTTCATGTAAAGAGACCTATTTGATAGCTTCAGTTTTTTAAAGCTGATAACTACAATGTTCAACTTAATTTGCTACCCTGCCGAGGAAAGTTTTGTGAACAGTAAAACCATCAGTTTCTCTATCAGCTAAATCTCGAAATATCCTTTCCCAGCATCAAGAGAAAAACAATGTGTCAAGCTCTTTATGACCCCCCCATGATAGAAGCTTAAGGCAGCTCCAGGAGTAACAGGAGGTTGTGAATTGGTATGCAAGCAAGCGACAGATAATCTTTGAGCAGTTGTACTGTAGTCTTTATCTCCACTGACTGGAAGCCAGTGGTCAGCTTGCTGTTTTGCAGCCTAGTAGGGAAAAAAATCATTTCAGTCCCATTTAGATATTAGAAAATACCACAGAAAAGTCATCAGCTATCAACATGAGGACCATCTGTTTATCAGTGATCATCCTAAAGCAGTAGTCAGGCTGAGGTATTTTCCTCATAATTATGCTGAACTACTCAGTTACTACCGTGCTTTTTCCATAGCCTTATCTCCCTTGTCACACTAAACAGCATCTAAGTACATTAATCCTTTTAAGAGTGTACAGCCTAAAAAAGTTTCAGAAGAAAGCAGAGGTGATGAGGTCAAGAAGTCATCAGAGCTATATTGACTGGTAACTCATTGTGTAAATGCATGCACATGATACTTTTTCCTGTTCTAAAGGATAGGGGGTTCTAGGACTTCACAACTGTGTTAGAAACAGCATGACAGCAAAGATTCTTAAAGGCCCCAGAGAAACCTGGAGATATTTTTTGATTGCAGAAGTAGTCTAGGGTTATGTTCATGAAAGGAGATGAAGAACTACAGTTATGCATCACCTGCTTCAAATTTGGGTTCAGCTAGAATTCCACCATGGTCTCTGCAGCTACAGTACAGCAGAACATCAGGCTCCTTGTTTTGGGGATGAGAGGAGTCACAGAAAATAGACAAGTTTGCTTTCAGCCTGAGCAGTAAGCTTGACTTTAATGGAAAGTTAGTCTGAGTTAGGGACTACAGTTCAGTGCCTAGAGTTAGTCATGGATGAGATCAAAGACTCAGTTAATCTACTATTTTACCTGTGTTTATGGCAAATAAATGGATAAGGAAATAACATAAAGAGCAGGAAAGCAAAACTGACCCAGTTCCTAGCTTGCCTTCAGGCATTTGATTGAAGGATCAGATTTTGTGGAATCTGATTTTGTTGTGACTAGAAGAGCTTGCGTATCCCATTCCCTGATGGTTTTACTGTTCAAGAATGTCTCAAAGAAAGGGAAATTTTATAAACTCATAATTAAATTGGAAATTTTTTTTGTCTCAGCAAGCTGCCGAGACCAAAAATATGAAAAGCCCAGGAAGAATAGGTGCCTGAAAATGAAATTGGGTATTCTCCTCTTCTTTCTTCCATCTTACAAGAAAAACTGAGTCACTTAATCATTCTCTCAACTTTTATGTCATTTCTCTTTCAGGCCAAAGGTTTCAAGGCTTGGTAATATTTCCTTATAGGGAAACCCTTCCATTCCTCTGATAACCTTCACCACCATCTCATTCAAATTTCTAGTCTCACTAGGCAATATTGCTATTGCAGGACAAGAGTATGAGACACCATTTCATTTTTTAAAAATTTTCCTTTCCTTTTTATCACTTTCTAATTAACCACTAATATTCTATTTCTCTTTTTGATTATGGTTAAAGATTGAAAATTATACTTTCAAAATCTCCTTGCCAAATGGCTATTACTAATTTAGAGCTAATAATTATCTGTTCATCAGTAGCTTTATATTTTTTTTCTCATTAATATAGTTTACTTGCACTGTTGTTATCCTCATTCAGCAGCAGGACACAGATCTTCATCTTTTCACTATTAGTGTCAGTCTCAGAGATTTTGAAAAATTATGCTGCACCATCAACAGATTTTGTTACCTTGCTGAAGTACAATTCTCCAGGTTTGGACCAAAATCTTCCTGAAAACTTAGCTTTGATTTAGAGGCTGATTTAAACACTCAGTAGCACGGCCATCAACTCAGAACCTTAATCTCTGAGATTCTTTTTCTTGGGTCTGTTATTGGCCATTTATTGTAATTCGTATTTACAGCTTTATTCTCAACCAAATTATTATTCCACTTCTGGCATCTGGTCAGGCTGAAAACCACCTTCATTTTCACAGCATTTGCTGCATTACTAATATTTTAATGAAAACCCAATAGAAATGTAGTACTTCAGCCCAACGCTATCCCAGTTTGTGGCCATCAGTAAAGTTGTATGGCACTCTTCCAGGATACACTGGATGAGTTTGGTTTCTGGAAGAAATAGGTTTTAAAGATCAATTGGTTCGAAAAATAAGAGGGCATTTTCAAGCACAGTGTCTGGACACTGATCTGTTCTTTCAGGAAGAAGCTGTTTTGCTTCGTTTCAAACTGACCTTTCCTGATGTGATCATATTTGTTCCCTACTATTAGGGATTGTCAATGAAACATTAAAAAAAAACCAAAACAGGAAAAAGAATAGGTATTTTTTAAACTAACCTGAGAGATATATCTATTTATTTTTCTTTTTTTTCTTATTTGTCTTTTTTTAAATTTTTTTTTTAATTTGACATAATTTATTGGATAAATGTAAATCTTGTATTAGGTCAGTAAGAAAACCACCCAAACATGGCTGGGCAGCAGTAGAGGGCAAAGTACAAATTACTGCTGAACTGGAAAAACTCAAAGAGCAAAAAGACATTTGTGGCAAAGTCTTTAATCCAGTGCAGGGCTACTGCTTATGCCTAACTTTCATATCAAAAACATGAAACCAGAATATCTAAAAAATATATAATATTTTTAAAATTTAAAATAATCATTTGCGAAATATTTATCTACATTTTAGTGCATGAGAAAGGGGGGAAAATGTCATTCTAGCTTACATGTATCATCTTATTTGCTCCTATAGAATCTTTTCTATCTCCCCCAGGGTCATCCCCCCCCCATTTGCAGATCAGGAGGCTGAATGACAGGGCTTGGTTTGGCCAAATTCAACAGCAGAGGGGACCAGAAGAACCCAGGTTTCCTCACTTTTAATCAGAAGCCTGAAGCTGTGCCCAGTGTGTGTTGGTTGCTAAGTATCTATTTGTGTTTTATGGAAATAATGAATACCAGAGAAAGGCTTGAGGTTATTTACAATGTACTTCAAAATTTTATATCTCCCTTTCCCCAGGGTGAGGAACATGTCTCAGGTAAATGCAATGTTGAAATTTTAAGGAAAACAGTTGGCTAGACCAGTAGAGAAATTACTCAGGGAAACTACAACCTGAAGTTGAACGGAGATGGTATAGACTCTGGCTGATGGTATAAAATATGGCTTCCTTTTACCAGTAACATGAGATAGCTGGCACCTAGATTTACATACCCAGGTAAGGTACCTAAAATTCAGCACTATGCATAACAACTTCTAGGCCATCTTTATGTGACAGTGTCTCGAGCCCCAGACTTACCAATAGTTTAAAACAAATGTCTTCTAAATGCAGTCCTTGAAGGCCTCAACTGTCACTTTTCTGAGAACAAAGAAAACATCTTTGGTTGTATTTAAACAGCATATCAGTGTTATTTTTCTAGGTATGCTCAGCAATGCACTCAGATGACCAGTAACGAGTCTAATTTAACCCATTTTTGTAAGCACTTATCCTGGGTGAACAGATATTTTGGCATCCAGTTTTGCCCTTCCAATGTCTTGGCAGTATATTTGTAATGCACTATTGAATTTCAGTAAAATTTTTTAATCACCTTTTTAACAATATATAATTATTGTTGACAGCAAACCAACTAGAAGAAACACTTCTAGATTAATTAACAGTGACCTATAATTAAACTCTGCAGTACTTAGAGATGGAGTGGTCCCTAGATAATATTGCTTTGGTTTTAATGAGTGTTTATCATTCTTGTTCACTTCCCCTGTGGCAGTTATCAAGGTTAGTTACAAAATTTCTTAATTAAATGGAACTACATAGAAGGCACTGCCTTAGCAGAAAACAGCTTGGAATATTCATGATTTAAGCATAATCTCAAAGTATGCAAACTCCTGCCCTACAAATTTTTAATCACAGTTTACCTCTAGAGCTCAATCTTTTCCTGAAGTCATATCTTGACACTAAAAACAGTGTAATATTTTAGGATTGTTCTTGTTCCTTTATCTCTGAAACCTAAGAATGTGTTATTGAATGTCTGCCTTCTCCAATATGTGAATGGCTCAAAAATACATCTTTATATAAAAGCTTTGATATAGGACTTCTGATTCCTGGCCCAGGCTTCATTAAACAGTTTCTGGAGTAATTAATTAAATCTCTTTATTGCACATTTTCAAAATGTAGTCTGACAAATTAGATTCCTAATGGAATTAAAGGATCACATTCCTACCAAATTCCATATGGAGTTTGGTATCCAGAGTGCTCTGAGGAAATAATCTGGCTTTCAGCAATTCCACACTCTCAGATGACACCACAAATGGCAGATTCCACCACCCTGAGAAAAACTCTCTTTGCTTCCAATTGTTGCATATTGAAAGCTGAAGTAACTAAAAATAAGGTAGCATACGGGGGGAGCTTCATCTTTCAAATACAGATGTTTGCTAAAGCTTACCTGGTTCACATAGGTATGGTTACACTATATACAATATGATTATTATATGTAAAACATGTAAAGACAAATATTGGTACTGCTAAAGAATGATCATTATATAATAAATTTTTCTTCAGTAGCAGTCTTAATCATCTCTACTGTTGCTTTGCATTGTGCTGCTGGCAAGATATTCTTGATTTGTTTTTTTAGAACACTAAAACAATGTGCATGAAAGATTATACATCAAAAAAAACCAAATCTTGTCTAGTCACAGCCCAGTCTCCATGGTAGTTGGCCTGGGTAGTTAAAATAGGCAATCTTGGAAGGGGAGAGAGGTTACCGTTGTTTAAATCCTAAGTAAAAATAGAATACTGATTGGGTTCAAATGAAGGTTGTCCTTAAAGTAACACGCTTACAGATTCTTGCTGCCAGTCTAGATACTTCTTATGTTAAAGCACTTGGACAAAAATTTTTGAGGGGGAGAGACCAGTAGAAATGCCTACCTGGTAGCATTTCCAGGTGTAATGCAACGGTAAAAAAGGTATTTGAAAAAAAATTGTAAGTATGGAACACTTCCCATTGCCAATATGTAACCGGAATAGTTATCTGGGAAACTGGAGCAGAGCTATTTGGACTGTGTGTTCACTCACTGCCAATTCTTGGCCTAGTTAGAGCTGTGTGCTTGAAACAGCATTTCCCACCACTTTCTCTTTTCCTCCCACCATGCAGCACTTTCCCTGCCCCAGTCACAGTTTGGCATCAGATTGTGCCAGCCCTGAACACTGCTGCAATTTGCTGCTGAGTCATCACTTCACCACTGTCACAGAACATCATCATCACTGCTCTGAAGGGAATATTGCAACAGCAACCTTGTGGTACAAGAAGGGAGAGAGGATTGCACGGCATAGGTGGCAGAAGAGCTGAGCATTGTACATTCTTTCAGGAAAAAGGTATCTTAAGGAAATTCCCTGGGGTTTATGATCACTGGTTTGGTAACAGCACAATTAGCTCTCATACGCCATACCTCCAGAATACCCGAAGGATCAATGCTCGAAGGCAATGGGAACTAGAAGAGACTTCTGTTGTTTATCATGGTGTTGTTGAAGTCTTCTGGGGTTGACAGATGCCTCTCCAGAAGGTTAATAAGATGAAGAAAGCTCTTCCAGCTGGACCGTAAGAGGGATTATGTCTGAGCAGCAGATAAACAGATTATTCCAGAAACAGACACTGCTCTTTTTTAAAACTTCGTCATTCTTGTCTTACCACTCCAGTTCCCCAGGCTAGAAGTGTGGGCGTTGGAGGGGTTCGCCCAGCTCTTGCGCTCTGGCACCTGTTGCACTCTGCCTAGTTGCAATTCAATGCAGTCCAAGGCTGGAGACACCTGAAAAATAATAACAAAAAAGACATTTGGGGATTTTAGTTCTCTAAGAAAACAGAATTCTTCTACTTGACCAAAATATTCTTGTTTCCTGCATGACTGGTCTTGAAAACTGTGAATGATCAATAGACAGCATGCATTTGAAAACTGGATTAATATTTTTGCTCATTTGCCTTGCTCTCCAAGTTCAGGGAAGCAGAGGTAAGTTCATATATTAAAGGTTTAGATGAATTTTATATTGCATATGTTGAGAAACAAAATGTTAGCAAGATCAAGGGCTTTCATGTTACAGAATTTTTTGTTTAGAATGTGGTGTTTTGACAATTCAACTAGAAACACTACAGGTACTGATACTGCTATAAAGCTGAGAAACGAAACATTGGCATTATTTCTCGTGTGTGTTTCACAGGTTTTACAATATCTGTGAGAGATGCTATTTAGCTTCATTTTACCTGCATATGTTCTGTTACGAAAAAAATATTATTTCTAAAACAAATGTATGGAAAGTGAAAAAAGGCTGAAAGATCATCTAAGTTTTGACATGGTTGGTCTTTTATCCCTGAAATTAAGAGAAAGTAGGAAAATATATCTTCGCATTTGCTAGCAAAGATGGTTATTCTCATTATTGAAAACAACTTCAAAAACTTCTAGATAGACAAATTCTGGAGGAATACACCATACTGGCAAATATACAAGAAATGGCAATACCAGTAAGGATTACTGTAATAATAACTATAAAATTATTTGCAAGAAAACAGAAATACAGGCAACTGCTCTGTACTTAGTACATCAGCTAACTATTGCTCTATTTAAAAACATTTAAAAGTTCACAACAATTTTAAAGCTACTTGAACAACAAAAAAGAAAAGACAGTGATGTGATTTTCCCTGGTTAGTCCCATATTCAATAGATTTAGAGCTTTGGGAAATGTATTTAATTTTCAAGGAGGTTTCTCATTAACTTTACCATCTACACTTTGATATTTGTATAATTGAATTAAAAGCTAACATTACAACTGCTATGTGTGCCAAAGTCAATGACCTTCTATTTTTATGTCAGGCCTGTTAATTAAATGCAAAGAATGTAAAATTACAAAAGAGAAGGCTCCCCAGTGTTATCTAAATATTTGTTAGGAAGACAGTGTGAAATATAGTCTGCTGTCAATACTGTTTGGAAAGTTTTATTTACACTTTTGAGGTTTATTTAAGAAATTCCTGCTTTTCTTAAAAAAATACAGGAATACAGAACACAGTCCTTGTAGTTCAGTTAAATTATGTAAATCTTCTCTAATGGACAATTAAAGTACTGAAAAAATCCTTGGGAAATTATGCTGTATTAGCGCTAGAATTATGTTTTGCGGTTCTTTAACTTATCATTTTAGTTCTATGCAAATAGTTTCATTTAATCCCTAATGATATTTTGGAAATGTGGCAAAAAAATGAGAGAATAATGATACTTCATGTCTGACAAGAAAACAAGTTTTATCAAGATGCATTGCTCTTGTACTTAAGTTGCATATTTTGTGATGGAAAGAGAGAGAATGAATTCCAGGCAATTCACACATGCTTTATGGTGTCGTTGCAGCCCCTATTTATAATTACAACTTAGAAAGCAATAGTGGTAAAAGTGGTGTCACATTTTTTCCCCTACTGCAAATTGTGATTGCATGTGACAATACTTTTTTCCATAAAAGACCAGCAAAATGATGGGGGGCTATCTTGACAGAGAGGAATACTAAATAACTAGGAATATTCCTTGTCACTAGTTCTATAAAGTACATGTGGTATGCATAACTGTATAATACTAACTTTTTCTGACATATAGCCATGCCATACATAATATTTTTAAACTATGTCATTTCAAATATATGCACACAGATCTTAAAACACCTAATGCTTGCGTTAAGAAACTACTTTTTCAGAGCAGAGATGCTCCCATGACTTAGCATTAGGGTCAGATACTTACAGAAAATATTTTTCGAAAGTGTATGGGCTCTCCCAGTAGTCTGAATGCTCACATGAATCACTCCTTAGCGCTCCTAGCATAGGTGTTTTGAGACCCTTATGGTCATTCAAATTTGCAGTACACGTAAACTGTGACAGACTAGGAAATAAGAGACTAAGATATAAAATAGCCCCATCTTAAACAAAAAAAATAATTTCTAAATATTAATAGAGTTAGTCAGTTGATTTTTTTCTCTCATGAAAAATAAAAACTAAAATTCAAATTCTTTATTTTCTCACATTTATGTTTAACAAAAAGTAGATTAAGAAATATGGAGCTTGCTTAGTAATGTTTTTTGGTCCTTCCTCCCTGTCCCTATTTAAGGACCAAAAGAGTCCTTCTCCCAGCCATTTGGAGGTTCTCCCAGAGCACCTCCAGTTCCACAGTAAACAAACAGGAAACTGTAGGGAGCAAAATAAACATGTTAGAGTTACGATGTTTAACTTGGGCCATAATTTTGCCACTGTCCTGACAAAAACTGTGTCTAGCAATGGAAAGGGAAAGTGAGAGGGATAAAAACTTTGTGACAGCAAAAAATCTGTGCACAAAATCTGAATAGTAAAGTACTGAACAGCCAGACTAAATACCAAAATACCGAGGAGCTTTGAACTCTCAAAACTATGCCTTGATGCTGGGTACATCCTAGCACTTGACACTGAGAATGTAAGGGAGTCAGAGAGCGTTCAAGGCTGTTTTGTGGCATTTTTTATTCAGCAAGCAAATATCCACTGTTTACTCAGCCATTCCTCAGGACACAAAGGCTTTGTGTGTGCTCCATGAAATCAGTTTAATTCATTCTGACTCACCCCTTCCCGCTAGGCTGTTCTAATTCAGCAATAAGTGTTTCAGATCTTCATTACTATAATTGCCCTCAAAAAAACAAAAAAAAAGTTCGAGCAAATTTGTGACAAAGGAAAAGAAAAATCAAAGAATATAAAGTTCCAAACAAAGAAAGAAAAGAAGAGATATCTGCTTTTTGCCGTAAGATTATCTTCTACTCTCATCCATACGATAAATATTATAACTTAAAGTTGGTTTTCCTGGTTGGGCTTATAAACTTATAAAGAGTAAGCCTTTTCCTTTTTTCTCTCCCTTGTCAAACAAATGTAACACTGCACTACATATGGGGTTTGATCTTTTCTATTTTCTGGCTAAAAGCCAAACTTTAATATAAATACTAGACCATTGTCACTGAATGTTAAAGATTAATTCCAGAAATAGTCCCACCCATACCATAGGGATTAGTGAACTACATGTGAATGAACAGCAAGATATGTGGGATTTTTTCTCAGAAAACACCTGTGGAAGAGGTGATCACTATTAATAATCAATGGTTTTCTCCTTCTACAGGACATTAATTTACAAGATACAATAAAATAACTTGGAGTCTTAACCTACTAGAAATCTAGATTGTTCATGTTCATTTCTCAGCTAATTTTGGAGTCTTTGTGGTTTAAGCAGTGCACTGACTGACATGGCCAACACCCATCAGACATAACAAACACGGTGTTTTCTTTCCAGAAGACAGTTTTTCTTCCCCAAAGGTAAATTCTGTATGCATTCTACTGCATTTTGATGCTTTAAAATATTTTAAATAGGTTTTCCTTCTTTTTTTACCTCTGTCCAGCCTAGTCTCTTTGGGATTAAAATTAGTCTTCTGATCATCCTCTGTCACATAATTGTTCCATGTTAATCAGGAATTAGGTGCACTATCCTGTACATTGCATGAGCTTTGTACTTTGTAAGCCCAACTGTGTTTCAATTTCTTCCCCTTTGGAATGTGTGATATTGAATAACACAGTTCTTAAAAAGAAAGAAGTACCTATCTGCTTTCATATACATATCTGCTGGTATTTAGTCACTGTCAGTTGCTATTTACTGAACAGAGACTTCAGAACAGTAACCTGTCTGGAAAACATAAGATTAACAATCGTCTGGGAGTACCCTGATACCTGCCATAGTGTAGGTGTGTTTATATACCCTCACGTATTTGTAGCATGCCTTATCATTGTATGCAAGCACACCACCAGTTTTACCCTTACCAAATACCTGCTCTGACAGAGAACACTATTGTCCTCGTTTCACAAAAGCATAAGGACCTGAGGTGTGACACAGAAACTGAAGTCCTGGCTTGTAAGAAGCATTGCAGTCATGAACCAGGACAGCAGCAGAGTTTTCTGGGCTGATTCTCAGAGCATCTGCCTGGTTACACAGACATCTGCAAATTAGTAGGACCCAGACTCACAGCCACATAACTAATTGTGCTTAGGCCATCATGCTTGTCTGTTCATTGGTGAGGTTCTACTGGCTTTTAAATTTCTGCTTCCGTGCAGAGCCAACATTACCTTCTCACTGGCCACTCAAATGTTTCAATACCTCCCTCAGACTTTACCCAGTTTTATACCGACAATCTCGGTAACTCTGTTACCTGAAATATCAGTTTTAGTGGCTGTGTTGCAGGTACACCTTTCATAGATATGACTCAGCACATATCACAGAAACCCCAGCAGTTTCACGCAGTGATGCGCTTATCTTTAATTTTGTGATTTCATGATGATGGTACAAAATAAAGACATTTCTATTCAAGTTACTTTCCCTTTCCTCTTCTCCCTCAAAACCAGATGAATAAGTTGTCATGCTTAGATGAAGAATTGGATTAGGTGTCCTCCAAACCAAACTTGGTCTATGCAGCTTGATACATAACTAAGTTAAGTAAGGTTAAGTGCAAATCACGCTCTGTCAAAATGAGCTGGAGTCAATCAGCCAGAGACTGTAGATTGTGCTGTAGAATGAGTAACCCTAAACTGCGAGGAAAATCAACCAGTTCCGATTACACAAGCTGAAGTAAAGAGATGACACTGGGGCTTCTGGCATCTTTTCATACACCAGACATCCTAATTGTTATCATATGTGAATATAGTTACCTCAATAAGCCAATTCTGCACTGCACCTCTTTGA
Organism: Eulacestoma nigropectus; assembly: GCA_013397775.1. Classification (NCBI taxonomy): domain Eukaryota; kingdom Metazoa; phylum Chordata; class Aves; order Passeriformes; genus Eulacestoma; species Eulacestoma nigropectus. The sequence continues at coordinate 1,792,884 of VZTE01005519.1, read as the reverse complement.
TTTATACCATCAAAACTGTTGAAATGTTGACATACATGGCAAAGCATCACTGGAACTTGAACTCATCCTGCCTCATTGACTTTCTCAGAGAATGGCTGTACCTCTTGAGAATGACTAATCAGAAAATTAAGAGCAGAGGTGCTCAATTGAGTGTTTTATCACTGCAGATTGGATGCACCCCTCCAAGAACTACTCAAACATTTAAGGCATTTTCTTGCATCTTTTGATATCACATCCATATCAATTAATAGAACAGCCTTTCAGGTCAAATGCTTCTAAGATGGCCAAAGAAATATAAATAGATACATGTATCATACATGAGCATTAAAACCAGTCACTCTTCAACGCTGTTTCTAGTCCAGGTTCTGGACTTTAAGCAGACAGTTGCAAGATTCATAAATTGGCAATGAAACTCTAGATGGTCTTTGATGTTTTTTATGAATTCCAGCAGGAGAAGTTACCAGAGCTGATGAATAACAATTTTCACCTTTGTGTCTGAAAGAGAATGTAAAAATTTCCCCCTTTAATGAGACTTATTACATCTATGAAAACATGAGTTTCTAACTATGTTTTTTTCAGGTTGCAAGAAAATGTGTCAAAATCATATGTTGACTCTAAGATCTCAGCATGTTCAGTATTTGTGGTGTGTACAGACAGTATTTATTGTGAATGTGGCTTCATCATTAGTATATGACAATTATATTCACAAAACCAGGAAAATCTTACCAGTTGCATGTTACACTTTCTGTTCTCATCTATAATAGGTAGATAATTCACTACAATTATTTTCCCATGAATTGTATAATTAGTATAATTCAAAGGAGTTACTAAATTATCTCCTCTAGAGAGGGAGAAAAAACTGTGTTTGTCTGTCATAAGGCCTATGCATAAATTTCATAAAAATTGTTCCAAATTCACAGTAAACATACAAGTTTGTTCCTGAAGGTGGTTATCAGTTGTATTTCTCCACTTGGCACAGAAAACCACACAGATATGTATGAGCAGAGGAGGAAGGGAACAGCTGAGGGACTCTGATATCTATTTTAGCTTCCCAGTGTTACCTACTTGCAGAAATTAAATTCTTCATACCTTCTGAAATCCAAGAGCACATTGGTTGATGATAGCCATGATCATTGGTACCAAAATGTAAATCCAGGTTAATTTAAAGGGTTCTGTTACCTAATTCCATCTCCTAGCTTTGAACATAAAACCATTAAAACAAAAATGTTTGGAGCTTTTATTAAAATTTGCATATTTACTAATGTCATTGTTATATAATTCAGAATTTATCACATTCTTCTGCAGATTTATTTCCCTACATGTTCTGAAGTGTAGGTTGTTTCATTATAACCAAACATTTAGTATTTTTAACATAAGGATTACAATAGGAATGTATCACAAAGATTCATGGGAAACTTACTTTATTAGAGCACTGTGAAACAGTAGCCAGATCCTTCACCTTTCATAAACGTTTAAAACATCATCATGTGTTTCTGACAAGAAGCAGGATTTATGAAAACCCATCATTTTCCTGAATTCTCAAGAAGGAAAATCCCTTGGCATAGATCTAATTTTAAAAACAAACATAGTCTTTAAAAGATTGAAAACTATAGAACTTACCTTTTGAAGCAGAAGCCTGGCAATCCTGGAACTCCTCTCCTGTGTCATAGAGAGCTTGAATGCAGCTTGTGAATATGTGAAGGTGATGTTTTGTCATGCTGAATCCAAGCAAGAGATACGGGGATCAGGCATATTTTGTCTTCAGTATAAAGTCTCCACTGCACAAGCGGAGCCTGGCACCTCCCTGACGTGTAAAGGTGATGCTGAGTCTTGCATGATACAAGATATTAGTAGGTACAGGAACGGTTCTGTCATGCTGAGTGTGTAGCCATCATCTTTCTGGTACTTGTACAGGAAGTTCATGAGTGAACTTTAGCCAGCTGGACACAGGACTTCCAAACTGGAGGCCTGGACTTGGCCCCCATAGATACACAATTGCCACAATTAGAGATCCAGGCCTCATTCCACAGGCAATGTTACTGTATAGTCACATTTAAGAATGGCATTCACAAAGCAAACATACCAAACAGGAATTACCAAGCTCATCATTGTCCATATTCATTCTGAGAAATTAAAATTACTCACTTTTAATAAATATGTCTTAGCCCTCTTTCATCTTTTGGAAACAAAAGCATTCTCCTCTGGCCACAATTCCTCTTCCACTGAAACTAAGCATCAATGTCAGCTGCTTGTCTTTCAGCAAAACTTCCCCACAGTAGTGGTTACTGCCCTGTTACCCAGCAGTTAACTGGCTAAGTGCACTAAACCTGAAGAAGTGAGATCCAAAGTGAGTTCCCCCCTCTGTCTCAGCTACCCCAGTCAGAGCCGAGATAAGGCCCACCAGGATGCAACAAACATCATGGCTGAGCCCCTCAGCAATTCCTTTCAAAGTTCTTTCACTCTGTGCATTAAAAACAGCTCAATAACATATCGGATGTGAAGATAAGTTCAAGCAAGCCATACAACCTTGGGTCAAAGGGCATTGAGCTCTCAGACAAGACCTGAGCAGATTAAGTATTAGTATTAATTTTTCTAGTATGGAATTCTACACTCTGGACTTTTCAAAACTGTGAGCTTTTATGTTTGTGAAAACAAACTTGGAAATGCAATGTAAACTCAGTCAAAGTTGCAGTGTCTGACAAAGAACTGGCAAAGCAGCCCTGAACATCAGCAAGAGTACAAGGAAAGGGCCTCCACTTTCACATCTGCATGGGAAGATAGAGATTGCTGTACAGAGGATGTAGGCAGCATTTAGTGATAAAGCCATGCCACATTTTAATCTGTCCCTGCTCATCTAAGCCCCTTCAAATCCAGTTAGACTCTTCCCATGGAACTGACCTGAGGAAATTTGCTATGGAAAAAAGAGATTTTAAAAGGAATATGAGGAGAGGACATGTCATGGGCACCCTGTCACTGGCAAGCGCCATTAGAATGTGGGATCCTCTCTACTGCCGTGAGTGGAGGAGAGAGCCTCTGGGGGAAGAGTCCAGGCTATTACCTTTGTTTGTACTTTCTATGCTCCATCTGATGTCTACATTGATCAGCCCACTAAGAGATCTCAGAATTAACTTTTCAGGACTAGTCAGACGTGCTTTTGTTACCGGCTCAATTATCAACATAATGTTGCCCCACTATAAATTTAACTGCAACATGTTTACGGGATCTTTGCCGAATTAACCTTCTCGATAAGCTTTCCTCATTGTATTTCAACATTTCCCCTTACATAAGTCTTGTCTTTTAATTATTGTTTTATTCTGCGGGCAATATGTCTCGTTTATCGATCAAGCATTCCTCTCTATCCTCAGAACATCCATTGATTTTTCAGACTAATCTGCTTTTTCACACACTTCAAACTTTTTGATGATTTTAATGATAAATTATTCAGACTTCAACAATTTTGTCACCTCGAATTTTGCTGTCAAATCTTTACTTACCATATTTTGGATTTTTTTCTTCGTATTCAATAGCATCTAAGTTTTCTCCAGTCAAATAAAAAGAAACGTTTACTGGCAAATAATGCTGTAGATAAATGTTCCTACTCAAGGATCATCTACGCTGATGAAAAAAACCCAAACTACCAACTCCAAAATTTGAGGCCTTCCAAAACTAGCACTATTAACGGAGAGAAATTAATAAAGTTATATAGAGAAGTATCCACTTCCTTTACATGAAAAGGTATGAATAAGACCCTCTTGCTCCTATGTTTATAAAAACAAATTTAAAAAAATACCCAAAGCTGACCAATTATCAGAATAACTTTAAACTCTTTTTCTCTAGAACCTATTTCAATAATGATGTACTTTTCCTTTTTCGGCATGCAGATTATTAAGAACACATAGGAACTTTTGAAATCTGTTCCTCCTGCCTTGTAATTTTAGTTAGGGTATAAATTTGATAATGCAGGTCTCAAGAAACACAGAGGAGAGGCCTGGCCTAATTTCAAGAATTTCAGATTTTTAATATGTGAAATGAATACCATTTATCTGCCTGAAACTAAAACCTGAAGAACAGTACTATGCACTTGAGAGACTGGCATGGATAGTAAAGTGTTTTGATTAGATCTCATATGAATTAGATTGCTGTATCATATTTTGAAAATTGCTTTATGATGTTTTGAAAAAAATTTGTTTTATTTGTCTAAGTTCAGGACTAGAGGTCAGGAACCCCAGAATTTAATAACAGCTGACAGTGACTCTGTAGGTAACTTTGATAAAACTACCTCAGTATTTTTCCTTAAGTATGTCACATGGAAAATTTGGACATGGTATAGATTCTTTTGTGTGAGAATAAAGGAGAGTTAGACCTTTGCTTAAGGCATGTTGGAGATTAGCTGGAGTAAAGCATTATCAGACTTCTACAGTTATCTGTCCTGCCCTAGAACTATCAAAGAAAACCAAAAAACTTAAACATACCTTTTAAAAATAAAACTGAAACGGTCACGTCTGTGAAACAACAGGGTTAAATAAGAAAAAGTCACATTGGTCAGGGTATATTTATGGTAAACACTAAATATTTTAATTGCATGCATTTGTATCAGAAAAAATAATTAGGGAAAAATTACAGAAATTACTTATTTTAAGAAAACTTAGCCTAGTGTTATGGGTATTATTTACATGATCAAATTATGTACCTGTACATAACTGTACTCCAGTTTACTCGATTGCTATGTTGCATAATAAAAAGAAAAAAGATCAGCTAATATATATGAATTCAATTTCATAATTGTGTGTGTCTTTTTGATTTCTTCTTTTCAACCCAGGATACTGAAATCAAAGCACCTGAAAAGGTGTAGATGGAGGCATATTTTAGTAAAGTATATGACAGAAACATCTGTGAGGCTTACATAAAAATTTCCCAGTTCAGAATTTCTATAGACGCAGGGGAAAACACAGATCAGAAGAATTATGAGGAAATGTTTATACCAGAAGGCAAGTTTTCTTCCATTCACAATCAGCAAATACTAGGAAATTAATATTGGACAATCATGTGGAGAGAAAGGCTGATGCTTTCTCCAATTCAAATTTTGCTTAAGTTTAGCAAAAATGTGATTTCAAAGAATTATGATAATAAAAGTTATTCTAGTAAGAGAAATTTACTAATCACAAGATACAAATTAAATTAAACCTATTGCAATAGAAATACATTAGAAACAGATCCCTAAAAAAAAAAAAAAACATTGAAGGGAAAGAATAAAAAGAAAAAGGATTTACACCCCCCCTGAATAGGGTGGCAGAACAGTGCAAATTGAAAGCAGAAAATATCTGGTCACTTTTTCAGAATGAAAAGCCCAAATAGGGGCCCTAACAAGGAGACTTTGAAATCATTACAACAATCATTTGAGAAGAATCTCCGTTGTGAGTTTTATGAATAGTTTAATTCTTAATTCAAGTTAAAGACTTAGAGGTAAGTCTTGGAGAAGAGGAAAATCCTTCAAGAAAGGCTTCTGCTTCATACAAAAGCTATCAAAGAGCTTAGTGACAAAATCCTCTGCCCCAGTTGGTAGGGCCGCCTGGGCAGCTGGTCTATCACAGTAAATACACCTTGTAAAAGGTAATAGACTTACAACTGGCTACTTTCCACGTGGATTTTTGATTCTCTCTTCTAGAGGATTTAATGAATCTGCTTGGAGAGTTCAATGGCATCAGATCTTCTTCTCTCATCCCATACAACATTCAAATAACTCTATGTCTCAACTGATTCAGTGTTTGGCCACTTGTGGTTTCTGTTGAACCCAACCCAATGTTTTCACTGGGGAAATTCCTTTTATGCAGTTTATGCTTCATGACCTGATCTTAATGTGGAAAAATTACTTCCATTTCATTTAATGTCAAACATTATATGACTGCATCATCATTTTATATTACCTTGCAACAATTAGGCAGTTACAGGTCTGCAGGTCACTATCTCTGGCATACATTAAAAAGTAGTAACAATCACCTATTGCCTTTGTTTAGAACTTCCTTTCTCGCAGACAATATTCATCACAATCAAGCAGTCAACCTTTTTCCATATCAGAGTAGCACCTATCGCAAAATATAGATGTTACTACTATGATTTCTACACAGTAAACACTGGATGTTCATTTGGAAATTAAATGAGGACTGAGACATATATAGATAGACATGCAGACGTCTACTGACACACCTGGTAGAAGGTTCCCCATTCTTCATTTCACATACTATTCTTTTTATAAAAGTATGTTTTTCAATTATTTTTCTCTTATCATTTATTGGCCCACTTTTCTTTAAACATTTAATTAACACAATTCCAAAGCGTTAAGATAATGTGTTTTTAACCTTCCTTATTTTCTCTTGATTTGCCTTAGAATAGGATAATTAGTGTTTGTTATATGCTGCATGACGTTTCTTCTTTCTCCAGCAAACTGATAATTCTTTACTCTTATTTTTTTTGATAGTGCTACTCCTACTGAACTTATTCCTTTTTAACCCTATTATTTCCCTTTATTATTCCACTAGAAGCTTTTAAACCATTTTTCAAAGTAATTTGTTTATTTGATTCATCAGGATTCAGGAACACACATACCTTGTTTAAAGCTTTTTAATTCTTTCAAATTGTCTTCTATTCTGCTTATAATTTTCTTTATTTTTCATCTGTAATGACTGTATCAAATGTATGAAAAGGCAACCAAAAAGGATATTTTCAAATTTGCTTTAATATCTTTATTAACATGTATACAAAATTTTGGAAGATAATCTAAAAGATACTCGTTGCTCCTGTCACATGATCCTGCAAAGGGCTGTATTTCAGCTCCTTTAAATGTGTAGTTTATACGCTATTCATACCATTAACTTTTTTACATTAAATTTAGCTGCTACATCATGTAATACCGCAACACAAATACTTAGGAAGTGGAATGAGATGAGTCCTGAATTTTTGTGATGGGTGTTCCTATGCTTGAGGTTATTTTGACAGCCTAGAAGCTTTTCCATTTTTCATAATTGAATAGCTTCAAAAGCAAAATTTAATCCTAGGTCTTCAATTCCTAGTCACTGATTTCACTTTTTTCCACTGTAGCTGTTCCACTTTCCCAGGAACATTTTAAGATTTATTGAAATACAATGCCAGAGCATTCACAACACCTATCATGCAGTTACAAGCAAACAATCATAGTCCGTTCTGGTTAATACTTCAGTTTATGTGAGGGAAGGATAGAAGAGTGCACTGTGGAGTAAAAGAGACTGAAACAGGTCTTTCTTTCCCCAAAGGCAATAAAACTGTTCAACTTTTGAAAGTTTCAGGGTTTAGTTCTTGGGTTAGCTTCAAGATTATGAACCTGATTTGAAGGGCGATGTCCCTTGAAGCCCAAAGGAAAGATAAGATTTTAAATATTTAAGGTACAACTATTTCTCATTTTACTTATCTGCTAGTGTTCACATTACTTATCACTGTAAATTTCCCTACAGGGTGATATGCTCACAAATGAGATGCTGTAGCACAAAGTTCAAGCACTTAAGTGTATTTTGTGGATCTAATCCAAAGTCACTTTTGAAAACAGGATTTAGAGCTTCTGAAACTTTTACCCTGTGTGTCCTGGGGTCACGTGTTGAAATACAAGGGAATTAGTTACCAAGTCACTTGAGCCTCAGTTCCCCCATGAGGTCACAGGCCGCTTCTCCTTAGCCCAATAGTTCATGCAGTGCATTGACACCCGTGCAATGTAACAAAAAAAATTCTCAAGTTCATGTCCATTTTCCAGACACAAACTCGCATTGGATACCTACTGCCTAGGAAAAGTATGTTTATGTACATTCTTGGTTTTTATTTTTTACAGAAATTCCTAATAAAATCAATAGTGCTGAAGCCAAACATCTTGCAGTCATGTCAGGGTCAGACAAAACAGAAAGAACAACAAAGCGGTCCAGGATATCAACCATAAGGCGGATATTTGACATGGCAAAACACCGAACAAAGAGGTCATCCTTTTTCTCAACTGGTGTGAAAGTTTGCCCACAAGAATCGGTGAAGCAGATTTTAGCCAGTCACCAAGCTTACTATAGATTAAGAGGTAAGACGATTATTGTAGTATGTACTTCCTCCTTCAAAGTCTTTCCTTTAATTGAGGAAACACAGTAATTTTCCAGAATCTTGTTCTTCACTTTTAGGCAGTGTACGTGCTATTGACTTTATGCTTTATTTTTACACAGATAATCAAATGTTACATGTGCATCTGCAGGGTTAAAGATAGACAGTTTCCAGAAGAAAATAAAACAATGCACTGAAAGGACTAATGAACTCAGAGTAATTGCACAGTTTTCTAGCATGGCTGAACATGAAGAATAAATTGTGCTTGCATTAGTGTTGAAAGAAGTACCACCTTTCTCAAAAGAGCAGGTACCATCATTGCTACTCAGAATTAATAACACCAGTGTAAGACGAACAATGGAATTATTAAATGGTTATGGCACAAATATGTTGGTGTATCTGTGGTTATATTAAGTCTGTGGCAGTGTTGGTATATAATAAACACTGAGATAATTGCCAGCAGGTCATGAAAAAACTTAGGGCATAAGAAATATTTGAGACATTTTAAAAGTAAGACTTTCTCAACTAGGTCAGTCCCTCCCCAGATCTTTTTGTTACTTATTTTGCCTACAGAAAGACTATAGAGTTACCATTCCAATTTTTGGTCCAAATTTCTCCCTTCCTCTACCCCTCCCAGTCTTTCATTCTAGAGCTGTTCCATTTTATATTAGAATAATGCATGTATTTGCACTGCGGCTAAACAGCCCAAAGCTAATTCTAAAACCTAGTCAGCATTTCTGGGATGCAAGTATCTAAGGCAAGATCTATTCCCTAGATCACCTTTGCTTATCTATTTTTCCCTTTATCGGGCACCAACCATTCACATTCGTGTAACCTGGCTGCTCCTCAGCTCTCTTTCAGGGAACCAACTAGCTCCCTCTGAAATGAGACCTGATGTAGATGTAGATGTAGAGCTGCAAAAGTTTTATTCCAGCAGCCACTTGCTATAAGCAGCATGGGAGAACTGCACTAATGTCTGTATCTATTCCTATAGGTATAAAAATATTTGGTATCCATTGCAGCATCCAATGGGCATTAGACAGAAATCTGATATGTGTCACAGGGACTGATCCAAAAAGCATTTCTTAAATAGAAATTAATCCTGCAAGTCCCTGAAACTCCCTTGTTACATCCCAGATTGGGCTGAACACAAGCTATCCTGAAACAGACCGGTATCATTAACCGGAACCCAAAAAACTGTACCTATGACCCTTTCATTTAAAAAAACTGGATATGGCAGTACTACCCAGCTTTTTGGAGAGCAGCACATCAGCTGGGATATTGGACTCTGTAAGTCTTGTAGTGCAAGAAGCTTTAAACTTATATTCCTTTTTCCCAGCAGTGTCCTACACTTACAAAATTTTCTAAGCAGGTGTCATCCAGTTTTTCAACTGAAACTGGAGTACTTCCCAAAAGGCAAGCAACAAAACATGTCTCTGCAGCTGAATAGTTTGGACACTGATTCATAAAAAGGTGTTTCAGCTCCCTTGAACAATTGCATATTTTCCATTACAATGTCCTTCATCAAAACATAAAAAAAATTTTCCTTCAAGGAAAGATCAGAACTTCTGATAAAGATTTCTGCCCTCCCAGCTGAGCATGTTAACTTATCTGATGAAACTGATAAAAGAAAAAAAAAGTACACTTGAAAATGTGGTGATGCAAGTGTCATCCTCGACTCTGTAACCACAGTACAATCCTTCATGAAAAGCTAATCTGGTAGCCATGCTGGAGCCCTAGAGCCTGTATCCATCTGTGGGACAATCTTACCTTCATTTTGTTTTGGAGATATACTTTCAGGTCTGTTCTTTTCTGTGTCTAAAGCCTAGGAGATGACCTTCCCACCTCCAAGTCCCATGACATATCTATAACTGTAATAGCACTGTGGATCATATCAGTCCTCTAGAGAATATTTCTGCTAAGAACATTGAGACAATTTTATTCTTTTTTACATATATATGTATTCTCTGCTTCCAGGAATCAGCACACAACACAAAACAGCTCAGGTATAGGAGCTCAGACAGTTGCTGTTAGTTGCTTGAGCCTACTGTGACCCTATACCAACTCTGAACTAATACATCATAGCTTAGGTCACCATGAGGACAGTACCTTATGTGAGGCAAACTGGGAGAACACACTACAATGCCTCCTCAACTGGTCATGTGTCACATTTATCTGGTAACTGGATTACTTATCTTCAGATGGTATATCTTTATTCAGCAGTTACTCCTCAGAAAAACAAATTCCAGAGAATTGCAAGAAAAAGGAGGTAGAAAGTAGCTTTAATTTCTAGCTCAAAATAGATATATCTCTTCAAAAGATAGCCTATTCCTTTTTAATAACCTGACCACATCTGCTCCGCATGCAGCTGCTCTACTGGGAGGGCAGGTCGTTCCTGAGGTATTATTGAGGGGCCCTAACACAGCTAGGTGAGTACATCCCTACAGCAAGTTTAGACTATACTTAGAGAAACTGACTGCACTAATTTCAGAGACGCCGATATTTTAGATAATGCAGATAATGAACTCGCTCTAAGCCAAAGTAGGTATCAAGTACTGAAAATAAATGTCCCATCTCACAGTAATGAGCTTTGCAAAGTAAAGTGCTGAAGGCAACAGCTTTTAAATTACTAGCAAGTTTTGGTTAAAATGGTTTTTCTAATAAGTTTGAAAATCCCCTTCTCTAAAAGTATTTTTAAACAACATTTTGAAAAAATGTGTTCCTTCATCTTGAGTGATGAATGTGTAAATGCCAAATCACTTTTAAAAGGCTTTCAAGTTTACTATTTGGTATGAAGCATCCATCCCCAGCCCCTTCTTTCTTACTCAGTCTGCCAGGAAGCTGTGTGGGAAGCCTTTCGTATTTTTCTGGATCGGATTCCTGATACTTCTGAATATCAGAACTGGGTTACTGCCTGCCAGAGGGAAACCTTTTGCATATTCGACATTGGCAAAAACTTCAGCAATTCCCAAGAGCACCTGGAAATAATTCAACGGGTAAGGATTACTGGCATTTGTTTAGAAACTGGGAGAGACTTCCAAGTCCCTCCCCACCTGCTAATTTAACAGCAAAGTATTGCTCAGGAAAAGGAGGGGCCATGTCTTAGAAGGAAAACATAAAATTATAGAAAACAAAAGAGCTAACAGGCTCAATGGTTGGATACACTCACTAGTAAAATGTTTTTCTTAATCTTTTTGCAGCGAGTAAAACATAGAACCTTCCAGGAAAGGTAAGTAGCACAAGTAGAACCTTGCCACTTGATGTTACTGCCTTCTTTGAAAAGATATGTGTAAATGTGTGTGGATGTGAGCAGATATTCAGATAGCACTGTGGCGTATTTGGTGTGTGCTGTGAGGTGTGTATACTGGATGTATCATAGGACAGAGCAATTGAATCACAAATAATGGATGCAGCCAAATGTCTGAGTTACCTGTTCATTTTAAGACACCACTGAATGTTTTCCCAGACTAACGTGAGCATGAAACCCTGACAGAGACATGGCTTTGCATTAGACTAGTGTTGATTAGGAGTGTGGCAAAAGTTTCTCTAATTCTCAAAAGGAAAGTCAGAGAGCTTAATAAAATTTAGCTGAGAGGCTACATTAAAAAATAACATGAAAACTCTATACCTTCACTTTAGATTTCTCCTGTATTTTTATACATCATGACAGTGTTAACTAATGTGATACTTTATTCTTTAAACTCTTTGGAAAAAGTATGCCCCTAGCAATGCTCAGAAGTCTGAGAATGGCAGGATTAAAGCCACCATACTGACCTCTGTTTTTCTGCATATAAATACTATAGTGCAGCCAGACAAATAATAGTCTCCAACTTCTGATTGATGTATTGGTCTTTTTCCTTCAGTTTTTTCTGATTCTCACATTTTCAGGCAAATTATCTTTTCCATTCATAGATTACACTGTCTCGTGATCACAGAGGTCTTATGTATCTTAATTCATTCTGACATGGGAGATCTGACATATTTTTAATAATGTAGGCCCTAATTAAACTCCCCTGGAAGTTCAAAGGGAGGTCTTTTCATTCATCTTATTGCAAGCAGTGGCAGCAAGGCATTAAGTGAAGTGACTGATCTCAGAGTTCTTAGATTCTTTGTGAACAGTGCTCTTTTCCCTAGACACAGTTCAGAAGGTGAAGTAAATTCTATGAAACTGGTTGTACTTTAGTTGGAAATACAGACAGCATTGATTATGCATGGTTGGACTTCATCTTTACTACTGTGTGGCTTAGGAAATATTTTGTATCTTCTGTAGCTGTCATGTAGAGAAATCAATCTCCAATTATAGATACAACACGCAACTACTTAACATTGTGAAAACATTACCAATAATACGTTAATTCTCATCACAAAAGATATCCAGAGGATGTGGTAAATCAGTTGTGATTCTTGTTCTTTATTTATGTTGTTAAACATCTAGGTTGTTCCTGAATAGAGATGCAGCTCAGACACCTTCTCTGTCTACGATACAAGATTTATGTTGTCTCAGTTACCACCACACTACACATTTGCAGTGCCCTTAGTTCTTTCACTCATACCAGTTTTCACAAATACTCTATTTGTATGCACTGTAGAAAATTTGAGGAATTATACTTCACTCCCCAATTTCAGGAGAGAAAACTCTCAAAATGTCCCTTAGAAAATTCTTATCTAAGAACCTAAATTTTCCCAAAAGCTACAAATTAATAATGATTTGGTTTTAAGGCTATAGAATAATTTCTGTTCTAAGTAGAAGAATTTTATACATCTATTTATTTTTAAATGTACTTAGAGATAGATACAATTTCTGTTTTTCAGGCAAGCTAACAGTAGCTATTAACAATGTATTCATCACCGCATGACTGTAAAACTCAAACCAGAAAATAACTATCAACAAAACCAACCCAAATCCTGTGATACATCGTACTCACCATATTCTTACTTGAGTTTTTAGCTGTCCTCCTTAGGGGTAGGCATTAACCAGTGAATATTACATCCAGAAGCAAACATTAACATTTCTATATCTCAAATTAATCTGGATTCAGGAATCTGATTTGATTGATATGATACTAACATTATTTGGAGGCATCCTTATGGTATTATAATGCAGGCTGACAACTGAAAAATAAGCCCACCCACTATTTTCTCACACCACACCATATGAAACACACCTGGAACCTGAAATGTCCATTGGCTCTAAAATTAGAAGAATGTCAAAGCTCTCACTGAACTACCTTGATAGGATAAGAAATAACAAAGGAGACAAAGGTTGATTTAGATGATGACAAGAAGTTTTGCCTCCATTTTACAGTGGTCAACTCTTCACTGACTTCAAAGAGTGAAAAAAAAACCCAGACCCAGTGCACCGATTTAATCTCTGTGATCCCATCCCTCTGGTGGCATTGATAAAATTTGTCACAAAACCTCATGAGCAGATTCCTGACAGGATTGGTAGTCCTTATGCTGTTCCACAGGTCACAAAACATTCTATTAGAAGTAACTTCTCTCATTTAAACTACACTTAATATAGGAGTCATTTCTATATGATTTTGGTTTTTTATACTTTTGTCATTGCCAGTACAATATGCAGATAATTAAATCACTCATTTCTATTTGATTGATAGGAAAGATGAAATATCAGCCGAGAAAACAGGAGGTAAAAAGGTGGAAGACATTCCCTCCACTTCTACAGGTAAAATCAAATCTGCTTGTTGTGTGTCTGCCCATTAAATAAAAAATTGCTAAGGCAAATGATTCTTAAGTCTTATAATGCTATAATTTAATGAATGTTGTAGAAGCATGATAAGTTCAGTGGAGTGGAAATGTTTTAGAAAATCATCTTTGAGAAGAAATGTTTTTCTCTTTTCAACATATTTGCTACTCAAATGTTACATTCAAAGTTTGTCTTCAAATGTATATGTTTTCCTAGTTTCAAACTTAGATAATATGGGGTTAATTTTTCTTCAGTTATACAATACCATTTTGAATGTCAGCTGCTGCATTTTCTTAACCAAAATAAGCAAGCAAGGCAAATAAAGACTGACAAGCAAGAAAGTCAGAGTGATAATAGACAATAAATTGACAATAAATTGATCAGATTGTTACAATTAGACCTACAACACTGTTGTGTATTACAAAATAATATTATCAATTCATGCAGTGATAAAAATCTGCAAATAAGATCATTTTGATTCAAGGAGAAACTATCCTGAATACATATTCTTATGAGGGCCAAAAAAAAAGAATTTTATTGGTAAGGACTTCCAGCATGGTAATTTTGCCTCTAGGTTGAAAACTCTGTCAACATCTCTTGTTACTTTAAATTGAGCCCTAAAGAAAAGTGGATGTCTGAGAGACAAAGATCTCAATTGGCAAAATTAAGCTTAGACATTCGGTGATATGCGATGTGGTATGACGGGAAATGATCAAATATTACTAACTCACACAATTTCATTGATACATAGTCAGTGCCATTTTTGCCTTCAGTCACACCACTAATGTTTGACCTGGAAGAAAGGCTGTCTATTGTATAAAACACAGCAGCTTTACCCACACCTTGAGTCATGGCCACCTTCCAATGGCACAGGCTTGTGCTCAAACACACCGTCCTGAAGGAAAGCTGCTCCAGTGAGCTGACACCTGACCGACACACCAAGGGGAGGCCTTTTGATGTGCAAACCTTTCTTTCCTGACTTTTCTTTCAACTCCCTCTCAGGCTCTCCTCGCACACCCCTCTCACCTAATGGCACATTGCTCAACGAAATTTTCAACGACACGAAGACTCCTGTGAAGGTGAGGGCAGCCTGTGTTCCTACCCACTTTTTCACTCACCTATTCCTTTTGAGCTCAGCTAACATGAACGAGGGAGAAACCTTATAAACAGTGCATACAAACCACTAGTGCTCCCCTCTGTTTCAGCTGGCAGGACTGAAGGAGTTTTATTTGCATCTGTTATATACCAGAGTAGGGTGTGAGGCTTCTTGAGTATGTAGTAGAAAGTAGAAGAGCATGGCAACCAGCTTTTAGGTAGTTTTCATTCTTTTAAAGAGGGGCCTGTTGCCCACTTTGCACCATTTCGTAATGTTGTTCTTCATTAAATAATGCCAAAAAAGCATATCTGCTGGGCTTTCCACAACACGGGAGATAGAACTGGGCTTCCTTGCCTTTTTCTGATCAGCCAGTTGTCAAAGGGCTCTCCAGTGCTGTGTCCTCAGAGCAGCCATGCAGCAGGGCATTAGAAACTGCCCCTCTGCATACTAACAGCACCTGCTGTAAGAGATCCCCCTGAGAGAGGGATGGGGTGCTGGGAGGGGCTGTTGTTTTCCCTGTCCCGGCTGCTATGGTCTCAGCACAGATGTGTGGCCTCATAATGGAGGGAAAAGCTGCAAATACTGTAGGGAAACAGCAAAAAAAATAAGAAAACTTTTAATAGCAGTAAAGTCGACTGTGAGAAAGGTTTATCATGGGTAGGGATAATTCTATTTTATTATGAGAAAAAACAAACGCAAACCCCTGAACACGAAACAGCTATGTGACTTTATGACAATGGAACTAAGACTTGGTAACAATCTCTGTGCAAGGCTTGATTCTCTTCATCTTCATTTATGCATATCAAAGGCAACTCTCAAGTTACAGTAATAGAAACTTGTTTGTAAAGAAAGAATAATTAAGCCAACAGATATGTCTTGGAACTTTTACTTTTTGTGGAATATAGTTCAGAAAGTTATTTTGGGGATGGGCTTAAAAGGGAACATTTCTACCTATTAAATACTGAATTGTGGAGGGAAAAAAAATCACTTCGTTTTATTTCTTCAGTTTTTTTCCTTGCCATTTCTTTTCCAGGAGCTGGGAACAAATACAGTCCCTGAACTGCCTGTGGAGCAAATGGTGGAATTCAGTGTCACTCTCACTGATCAGGAGTACACAGCTGAACTTAGTGATCCCAACTCCACGAAGTACCAACAACTAGCTGCCAAATTTCAGCTACAGGTAGGGAGGCTTAGTGAATGCAAAAATGTTGACTTTGTATCTTGGCTGAGGTTCATACTATGAAATTACCTTCACCACGAAATAGAATCTACTGCCCACCCTCTAAACAGGTCATTCCTGTTTTCTCAAGATCTTCACCTTTCCTTCATGTGTAGTATCAGTTCTCCCCTCATTTAAGCCATCTATTCAGCCACCAAGCTAACAAGCCAAGATCTTTGACAGCAGTAGAAGCCTCAGATAACTGATGAGCAGAATAACGTTAGAAATATCGTTCAGACTTAATCAGGAATTTATGGACAGCACTTTATCATAATTTAATTTCTACAATAAACCTAATGAGAAATGTAATATAAACGTTAAAAGTAATTAGCTACTGTTGTCTGAACTATTCTTCAAAGGACTTACGCTCATTGTGCATTACCATAGTTCACCTGTGGTATTTTCATATGTTTAATAATATTAACTAAATTTTCAGCTATCAGTTTAACTGATAGCAGTTAATGACTTGGGGATCCCAAAAGGTTTTCTTAGTAAAATTAACTAAAGCCTCTCATCAGTTTCATGAGCATTCCTTAGTGGAAGTTATTTCACTTTCCTGGTTCAGTTCCAGATATGTGTAGAAAAATGAAAGATGCGTTGGCAGAGCTAAAAAATGGTTTCTCTGAAGATTTTCAGTATTACCCTCAAACAGAAGTGCCTCCACACATGGTTTACTACGCATATAATGCCTCTTTTATTCAAAGCTGTGTAATTGTACTATTGTTAACATTAGAATTAAAATGTATTGTTATTCTGTTTGTACAAGACAGTTAAAACTGTTTAATTTCTAAATGATTTGTCAAATAATCTAAACCCATCTGCAGTTGCTTAATATTTCTAAATAATTAACAATTTATAGGCGGCTTGAATCACAAAATTATTCATGAACCAAAACTGCTGAAAATGAGAAAATTATTTGATTCATGTTGTTTTACTTGCTGTATTATGAAATACATTATCACAGGTTTGCATTATTACATTACTGAGAAAAGCAATATTTTGTGCTTCTTTTTGCCTATTAACAGGTAATACAACAAGTATATGCAAAGCAAATATTGTGTTTAAGCTGAGCAATTATGATACCCAAAAAAGTGAAGTTGAGACTGCTTCCTAAAGCTCTTTCTGAAATATGTAAAATATTGCCTAGGTAGTTAACTTCCGATTGCTTTTTATTCATAGATCTTATGCTGAATTATTTTTTAAATGGTTTTCCAGATGAAAAAAATATTTGAGAAACTTCCAGGATTCAAAGAAATCCGTGTGTTAGGATTCAAGTAAGTAAGAAAATGGGGCTGTTTTCTTTATTGGCTCCTAGGGTTCTCCTCTTCTTCCTTCTCCTCAAAAATGAAGAGACCTGTAGAATAGGGGGGTGTGTGTTGCTGTAAACAGAAAGCAACTTTATGGGAATATCATAGAGACAATATGACAAGTGCAAACACATCCCAAGTGAGACTATGAGGTTTTCAATTACTTAGTAAAACTAGCTTTGATTCCCTGAAGCTTGAAGGATACAATAAATTCTTCGAATTGCTTGTTAACAACCCTGTATTAAGGACTTTTTAAAATGACAAGATAAAGAGAGTTAGTAGCATGATTATTTAGGTGGCAGCTTTTTTGTGTGTGGATCCTGTGCCCTTCATAAATCACAGTGAAGGTGCCTTGGCAAGAGAGGGCTGCAGGAGGGAGGTTACATGTTCACACATATAAAACCTTTTCAGTAGTTGTTTCTCAGGTCTCTCAAAGAACTAAAAAAGTTTCACTTTTTCAGTAAATCTGTGTTCTGTCTTGCCATTTCTTTTAGTTTTATCTTCCTTGGGTGTTTACTATTAATACAAGCTCTTGTGTGCTTTTTCAATAGAGAATCTATAGGGGAGGGGTAGCACACTGCATAAAGAATCAAATGAAAAACAAATAACTAATAGTAAGAAACTATGAAAAAGGAATAAAGAGCGGGGGGAAAAGACAGATTTATGTGGTCTTATGGCACAGCATCTGGAACATTCAGTACTTCTAGCAATATTTAATACATGTTGAAGAACACTCAAATTGCAATGCAATTTTAGACAAGAACATCCTTCTTCCTAGCATTTCTCTCTGCATAAATTGATGGGGAAAAGGAGACAGAAGAGCAAAATAGTCTGAAAATAAGTTGCTTATATTTTTATATTGAAATTAATAAAACAAAAAGCTGTTTACTGCAGTACAAGCAGAGAAAATCTGTAGTAGCATCATAGTTACAACTTGCAATAACTGACTTCTTTTAGTTGTGACTCCAGGAGGTCTAGGATCCATTTTGGTTTCATATCTTGGACTTAGCTGATGTGAAAGAACATTCATCAGTGTGGAAGAATTGGATTCATTCCCATTATCCAGTAATTTATTCAGCTCTGGGAGTTACAGATCAGCAAAGATGGGTGTTGCTGTCCGTTCTCCCTTAGCCACAGTACTACATATATTAGGAGCATTTCCCACAAGGCAACGAAGAAGGACAACATCATAGGTATTCTGGAGACCTCACCAGGGAAAATAACAGGGCATCATATACAGAAGGTGAACATAGGCATGTCTTCCAGAGGTAATTACTGGTTCAAGTTACCCCTGTGATTACAGTCTGAGTAGGCATCATGTTGGTAACCGTGATCATGGAAAGTACTGCCGCAAGTGTCCACTGCCACCATAAAGATAGAGATTAGCAATGACAAGGACTCAAATTGCACCGTTTGATGAGGGAAATAGGAAAGCTGGTATTTCAAACTGCCATGGTAATGTAAAACTCCTCTTTCCCCACACAAACCATGGTGGTTTCCATTGTTCGGAAGGGAAAAGGTGAACTGATGGAGAGCAGACTGTCATTTTCACACAGAGATAAAAATTATAGATGACATAAAAGATAAGATAAATTGTCAAAGATGGTTGTGATGTGTGTGACTGAATGATTTACCAGTATACATGAATCTTTTTCTTTCATTCTTTTGCAATCCTTTCTCGCATTTTTTCTTCTGGGATGAATTGAAGACAGAAGAAGGAGAAAGATGGGTAATCTTTCTGTAATTCATAATTAATAGTTTCATAGACTAATTGTAGTCATTATGATTATTAATAATTTTATGATGTACATAGATAAATCAGTAAATGTCCTTTATCTTGATGTGACAAAGTAAATGTGTTCTGAATGAGTACACAGTCTGTGATATAAGGCGTTGGGGACAGCTTTTGCTTTAATCTGAATGGTTCCTGTAATCAAATTTTGTCGGGATGTCTCTGAAGGAAAGAAAATGTTTGACCTAAGAAAATTCACATTTATATGACTAAAGATTTATATCAGCCATATACTGAAAGTGAAAAATAAGTAGGGAAACTTTATATTCAAATTTGCATTTTGGATCTGATGTTTCCTAGCTGTATTCCCATGTACACAATATTTCCAATAAGTATGTAGAATTTGATTTGTCATCTCCATTATCAAGCCAGATAGAATAGCAAAGAGACCAGTTACCGGCTTGATAAAATGCAGGGAGCTTTTCACTGGTAATACAAACAGCTACGGAGTCTATTGTTGTTGCTGCTTAAAAGTGCTACTGGGGAATAATTTGTATAGCAGTTTCCCAGAATTTCCCTTTTGCTCATGCTTTAAAAGGAAGAACTGTCTAATGTGTTTCCTGAATTCTTGCAATGTCATATAAATGCAAATACATAGCACATACTAGATAAAGTGAAATTCTTATCCTTACAGTTATTTGATACTGTAAAAAAAGTAATATAGTGGGGTAGAAATGTATTCAACATACTCATTATTTTTCATTTAATTGGGTGAATTTAACATGTATGAAACTATGTGTTAAAAATGGTGAACATTTGAGATTTCTGTAAAACATGAACATCTAGGGAGAAGCAATACACACTCATTTGGACTTTGAAAAGCTGACTCCCACTGGGAAAAAGCGATTTGTTTGCCACATTAGCTTGCTGTTCTATAAAAAAGAGCAAAAAATTATCTCAGTTGTGATAGGATTTTTGCTTATCTGCAGTTTTATGAACTGCCTAATCCCTTTTCATAGGTTCCTGAATAATTAATGTGTGATTATGGCTTCTAATAACCCCAGCGCGCATTTATAGCTGTTTGAGTCAGTACTCAATAACTTCAGGCTACATTACAGTTCTACAGATTTCCAAGTAGTCAGATTAAATTGGATTATGTTAGAAGATTTTTTTCAATTTTCTTCAATATGGGAGTTTTTATCAAAAGTTATGCATAGAAAAAAAAGGGATTAGGTGAAGGAAAAGTAATTTGAAGGTGACAGTCTCATTAGAAAGAAGTAAATTTGCATTACTCTTACAGAAGATAATATGTAATGGTTGCATATTTGTTTGTGCATAAAATCAGTTCTCAGCCAGTGACTGATTTTGCTGCTCTGGCATTTTCACCTTTCCCCCTTGCAGATCAAGCAGCACAATAGCACGATATGTGGTGAACTTCGAGAGAGATGGCTCAGAAACCAAAGGCGCAGCAGATGACATCTCAACTATTGGATCTAATAAGGTTGAAAGCGAAAAAATTCCAATTTCTCCAATTGAAGAGGGGGAAACATCAGCAGCTAAACTCACAGTAACAGACCTTCAGCAGCTGGTAGCCACTGCACTCCACGAAGACCAGTCCCTGCCAGTGGACCTCGGAACACTTCAGTTTACTGATGGTCAGTAAAGCAGGCGGCAGGTGCCGGGCACAAGCCTGAATCTTGCCTTTCCAAACTGATGCAATTTCAGTAAGAGGTCCTTTGCTTCTCTAGCAGACTGTTTTCATCTGATATAGTCTGTTCTCCTTGGAGTTGTACAGCATCCAAAGGATGTAGAGAAATAAGTTAAGTTTTATAGAAAAATGTGTCTTTATAATTTTACAGCCTAACTTGCAACCATATTAGAGGATTTTTTCTTGGGTTTTTTTTAGAAAATCTGGATATTTTGCACACTAAGATAATTGATAGGATAAAAATAAAAGAAATACTATGAATATTCACTGTATCATTTTAACTTCCCAGTATGGACAGCCTCCTTTCTTTAACAAGAAAAAAAGTGAGGTCTGCCTCTAGCATAAAATTAGCTTTCTAAAAGCTCTATCTTGGTTGTAAGCAAGCCATCGAACCTCTCAGCAATATCAGAGAGACCAACACCTTAAACAGCATTTGATCCCAAGATAAAATCTGTAAAGATGTGTTTCACTCACACTCTGAAACACAGAGGGAGAGTAGATAACAAGCTGGATGTGAAAACCTCCAGCAGAAGTTGAAGGTCTGCACCCTGTTCAGTAACCCAGCTAATAAATATCCCTTTCTAGTCCATCAACAATTTTTGCAAAGCTAGTAAACTAGTTTTGGAGAGATGGGTTAAAAAGAGGGAAAATAATTTAATATATTTTTTCATATGCATAGTTACTGAAACAACCTTAAAACACATACCAAATTTTAGCTACAGTGTTTCATTTGCAAACAGCAGCATTTTCTTGCCAAAAAAATTTATTCAGTTGAACTAATACTTTCTGTAAATAAAGTGCCATATTTTAATGTAGATTAAAAGTCTCAAGAAAAAATTTATACAGAACACTTCAATAATAAATATTTTAATCAACTTTCTCCCAGTAGTTAATTTCAATAACCAATTTTAGAAAAACAGTTTGCATGCAAGTACTTTAAAGATCTCCTCTGAGGGGTGAAAGGAGCAACTGGGCACTAAAGCCAAAACACTGACTTTAAAAATGGTGTAGACTCAGGGCAAAACTGGAATGACTTTAGGCTTAATGAACACAATATAATGAGTCATCATAGCCCACGCAGATTTAACTGAGGAGTTCACACTTCAGATGATTTTAAGCATTCCTCCATGGTTCAGCTCTCGGCAGACCTATCCCACTTATGCTAAATAAAGCATAAGAAAAATACTGCATATAAAATTTGATTTTCTTCATAACTGTGTGTTTGAATGGGAATTGATGCCTTTTTTGTCTTAACATGGATTTTTTAAAGCAATTTTTTGATGGAGAACATTTTAGTACTTTTTTTTTACTGAGTTTATATGTTTTGATCAGTTGTCAATGTGCTGGTGGTGAAGTATTCTGCACTCTCTCTCCCTCTCTCTCTCTCTAATGTTTTTGATTTTTTTTGCAGAAACTATGATACCTCCTAGTGATTTCGATAATGATATCCAAGGCGTGGTCACTGTTCCTCTGGCAGGCCCTGATTTGGTAGGTTAATAATGTTTTTCATGTTTATTTAATTCTCCATGGGAAATGAGATTAAACAGTGTTAAGAGGTACACAAACACACAAAAAATTTCTTATGCTAAAATAACCTATCTGCCTTTTGTGCGTACTGTGAGGATGAATGTTGTATTGTTATATTGCAACAGAGATACTGTTTAGAGCATTTACAGATTAATATTACTGCTTGATTACCTTTTCCAGATTTAATTACAAAGTAAACAGTGCCTCATCAGTTCAGTAGCACATTTTAATGACAGAAAGAGAGCAGTTTACAGGGCTAGTTAAGGTCATCTTTCTTTGACCTTTTTTTGAAATAACAGGCAATGTGATTAGGATCGCATGCACGTGCCAAATATTTTACACATCCTATGGCTTCACAGCAGCCTTCCAGTATCTGAAGGGGGCCTACAGGGAAGCTGGAGAGGGACTCTTCATCAGGAACAGTAGTGATAGGACAAGGAAAATGGGTTCAAATTGAAAGATGGGATATCTAAGTTGGATATACAGAAGAAATTCTTTACTGTGAGGGTGATGAGACACTGGTACAGAGTGCCTGGGGAAGCTAAGGATGCCCCAACCCTGGCAGTGTTCCAGGCCAGGTTGGATGTGGCACTGAGAAACCTGGTCTAGTGGAAGATGTCACTTACCATGGCAGGGGGGGTTGGGACTAGATGAGCTCTAAGGTCCCTTCCAACGCAATCCATAATATGGTTCCAGGTTGACTTAGCTGTTTGCTAGCTTATGTGGCTAAGATTGCCTTTTTAGCAATGAAACTCAAACATATTAATGAAAGCTGCTCTTTTAAAACTTTTCCAGGAGGAACTCCCACTAGGTTATCCCAGTCCAGCAACAGTGGATCAAAGAGGAGATGTATTTGGTGATGAATTTACAACTGAAAGCCCTGCTCTAAGTGAAGAGATCAGCATCCCTGAAGAATTTAATAATTTTATTACATCTGAACCTGATTTTCCTACCAAACCCTCCAGAGAACCATTTCAGGACAGATATCCACACACTCAAATTATTGCTACTGACCACCCAAGTTTCACAGTGCCTTTCAGTGCTCTGGGTAGCACCAGCAGTCCTCCAAAATTAGAGGATTCCTATTTGCCTCCCCCAGCGGATGATTCTGCTAGCCAAGACTTACTCACCGATGGCTACGAGTCTCCAGTGGAGCTGGCTACTGCAGGAAGCTTTACCACACCTGATCTCCTGCACGCCAGAGAGGCAGACGGTGAAGCTGAAGAGAAGCAAGAACTGACTGATATAGCAGAACTTCCTTTCAAGGAAATCGACCAAGACAGTCTGTCTGGACAAGGTAAGACATGAGATTTCTCTGTAAGAGACAGTAGGAGAGGTGCAGCTGTTGTGACACATACAGTCGCGTGTCAGAGCATTCCTTCCCATTGTGATAGAAAATATTCCTTCACAACCAAAGGTGAAAAATGCACATTTCTGATGGCCTCTTCAGCAAAATCCTAATGCATCTTAGTTCAAGGTTGTCAAACCCAACAACAAATGCCTAAGGATAAGGAGCACTTGGTACAGAGTATTATGGTAAAATTTCAAAAAGGCAGAGCAAAAAGACCTGTCAGGAAGAAAAAAAAAAATGAAGTCCTAGATTAACATAAAAAAAATTGGTACTTAAAACATGGAAAGTATATTACTTTGGGCTCTACAGACAGTTGTGGACGATAGCAGAGAGAGTAACATGATATAATTTCTTCCAAGCAGAGTACCATGGCTCAGAAAAGCTTACATATTTACAGGTCTGATTAATGTGAAAAGCTTTGAAAAATTTCTGTTTTCTGTGATTTTTTGTCCCATTTTATCCATGCAGTAGGCATGGAAGCAGCTATCTATATGAGGAAAAATACATAACAAAATAGGATATATATACATATGTGGAGAAAATTCTGGTTAATGCAGCCTTTGAAATGAAAAACATGATAGACATATTTCCCACAGCTGACCCTGCAGACTAAAGAAATTTTAGACAAAGATAGTAGGGTCAGCTTTAGGGCACAGGCAAGTTAGGCTTTCCTCCAATATACTGTAAGGCTACTGCTTCCATTAACTCCACCAGCTGCTAGAATGCCACACGAGCCGTTGTGTGCAGGTAACTGAATTGTGTGGGACAAGGGCCTCCACTGGCAAAGCGTCAAGAGCCATGATTTGGAGGAGTTGCCCCCCATCTGTCTCAGCTCGTCTGCTCCCTTTCCAATCCTGCTCCCTGGCCTGGCCTTACCACCTCAGTGTTAGGTCAGTCAACTTAAATTTTATTTACACGTCAAAAGCCTGTGCTTTCTGTGCAAGATGTGAGGGGTCACTACAGAGACATGGGAGGAATTAGTTCTTGGATGAATATTCATATGTGCTTTGTCTCAGATTTTTGACTCTGTCAACAGAAAAGCAGAGGGCAAGTAAGCACATCATGGGAGTCAGCAGGATTCTTTGATGTCCCCATATAGTCTCTAAGCAATACTAAAAAAATCTGCAGAGAAAAACAAACAAAAGGCAAATTCAGGGCAAAATTCCAACAATATGCATTAGCTCACAGAACAACACTCGGTGTTTCTGGATCTCTAAGAATGTCATGCTCAAAGCTTGCTCCCTGCTACAGGAAAATTCCCTGTTCCCATAGGAGGTTCTGCTCTGTCTCAGTTCAACCAGCTGCCTCCCTGCTCAGACCTTGGCCTTTCATGTCCCTCCTGTACTCCAGAAGTCTCTTGAAGTGAGAATAGTGAACCCTCCTCTCCCTTTCCAGATGTTCTTCCTTATCCAGCGAGTCCAAAACTAGCAGGAAGGGACCTTGATCCCTGCTGCCTGGCCACATCCCGTAAGGCAAACAGGCAATGTCTGCGTAGCTGATTGGGAACACTCCCTGCATGGTGATAGCATCCTTCACAATGGGCCTGCACAGCACAAG
This sequence comes from Eulacestoma nigropectus, assembly GCA_013397775.1. Taxonomy (NCBI): domain Eukaryota; kingdom Metazoa; phylum Chordata; class Aves; order Passeriformes; genus Eulacestoma; species Eulacestoma nigropectus. The sequence continues at coordinate 1,767,577 of VZTE01005519.1, read as the reverse complement.
TGTGAGAGTGGGGAATGTCCATGCATCGTACAGCCTATAGGATTGTTTGGCTGGATCCAGCAAACAACTACATCCACATTTTAGAGAGTAAAGGAGGTAAAAGTTGCCACTTGGGAACGTACAACCATCAGCTCCGGACTGGGAAGGACACAGCATATTTCATGTTGTTGCATGGTAGCTTATGCACTGAATATAAACTTCCCATTCTATAATCTTGCCTTTATACACAGAGTTCTGAAATGAGAGAAAAGCAAATACTTTATGATTAGCAGAGTGACTTAAAGTTTAGAAAAATCACTTTTTACAGGAATCAGTTGTCAAATGCTCCTGAAAATAATGTTTATGATGAAAAGTTTTACATGCAACTATTTTCAAATGCATGCTGAGAAGTCTTGTAGTGCTACTGATAAAAGCACAGCATACCTTCAAATAACATTCATTATAACTGTAGAAAAGTGTCGCATTTGCAGGGCAAAGAAAGTAATGCATTTTTCATTCTATTCACTCATTGCATTAGGGACTTGATGTCGTAAAAACTGCATAAAGTCACATATCTATTTCCCAATCTGCTAAATGTCTGTTGCCTATCAGCTCTAAATGACTGAAGAGAAGAAGCAGAGGGTCTTTAACTCACCTGTACTGACCCCTCAAGAAATTATTTTCTTCATATTTAGATTAGAACCTGTCAAGCTGCAAAACAGAACAAACTCTAGAGCTGAAAAAAAGCCTTCCCCAAAATAAGGCATCCTATCTTGTTTCTCCTTGTTGAACACAAGTTATGTCTAAAACAAGCGCCAGAGTGTAAGAATTCCATCATTATTTCTGCAACTGAGTAGCAGGAGAAAAAATAATTGTTCCCTGTGAAAAAGTAGGGATGCTGTGTTAGCAATGACTCAAAGCTATGGCTATTACATTTTCTTAAAAGCTTATAGTACACAAAGCATACTGCATGCTTAACAGTCAGGAGAGCTGTTGGAAGCCTATTTATTTAGTTTTTAAAATGTATACTCTTTAAAACTTTTTCCCTTTTTAAAGCTGTCTTCAGTTCTGGCAGTCCTGTGTGTACAGTATTTCCTGTAGTCTTTTATTTCCTTATATATTGTGTATTTCATAGGAACTGATAGAATTCGATCTGGAAATTCAGGTTTTATTAAAGTCAGCAGTGTTAGTACTATTAATTTTAATATGGCAAGCAGAACCTATCTGATACAGAATATTTCACACTTTGTTCCTAGCTGCATTTCATAGCTGTTTTTCTCAGTAATATTTTAAAAAACAGTCTTTAAGCTGTTATTGGTGTGAAATGGCAGGAACTACTCAGACAGTGCTGTATAAGGTTGGGCAGAGGATTAGGGTCTAAACAGCTGTCTGAAATTCTACTATACTAGTTTTCAGCCACTTCCCCACCCTACTGTCCAGAAGATGGAGCACATTTTCTTCATCATATGTTTAGAAATTTCAACTCACTCTTCTTTACCATGAAAGGAAAAACTAGCTACCAAAACTAACGTCGTCTGAGGTTCTTTTAGGTATTAGCTCTGTTTCAGAGATGGACTTTATTGCATCGGTTGTCACATGTGTGCGCTGAGGGCTGGATATCACTACAGACTCCTGAATATTGAACATCTACCTCCTACATCAACTACCTTGATTGTGCCTACCTGAGGTCACTGAGCAAGTAATAAGATAAAATTTCTTTCACAGCTCCCAAAAAGATAATCAGACTCAGCCTTGCACACATAAATATAGACAAAGTTCTGCATACAACACCTAGAGAAAGGAGAGAAAAAAACAGGTGAGGGATGAAGAGTCCATGAGAGGTGTCCTTTTAAGCCGTGCAAGAGTGGGATTTGTCAGGCGTGGGCAGCCAGTGGGAGGGATGAGCCAGGAGCAGGTGTGAGGCCTCTTTCAGCCAGTGCTGTGACAGTACAATTCTGCACAGTGAAGTTGTCCGTGGGCAGCACAGAGCAGGCCAGCGAGGATTAGAGTGCTACGCTGGTGACATGGCGGTGGCAGCTACTCCACCCCCTGTTCAGAACCAGCAGGAAGATGCCAAGCTGTCCTTAAAATAAGCCTAGTGTTCTGAGATTTCACTATAGAATTACAAGAAAAACTGTGGCACAAATTTCCAGAGCGCTTATTGAAAAGTTCTGAAATGCCTGCATGAGGTGTCACCATTTCAATATTTGACTTCTCAAAAAGGTTTTTCTTTGCTGTAGCACCTTTAAAATCTTGGCTATTTCTATTTTACATTTACAACCAGTGCAAAAAAAAAAAGCTTTTTTCCGTCTACTGTCTGAGATGATACCTGATCACTTTTCTCTAGCATTCCTCTTTCTTCTTCATATCTTTCCCCTTCTGTATGGTTAAAATTCTTCTCTTTGTAGTCTTCCTGTGACCGTCTAAAACAGTATGACAATTCAAAAGGGAAGCAATTTATGTAATGTATTAGACAGATTGTTATTTCAAAAATCAAGAAAATTTCAGCAGTAAAACAAATAACAATATTTGGCTTCCTAAACAGTAAGAAGAAATTTAATTTGAATTTGTTTTAATTGTTGCTACTAACAAACTGTACAATCCAGGTAAATGTTTATCCCAAAATCCTGGCCATCATGGAGGAGGCATTATTTCTGGAGCAGTCATTGCAGCACAAAATAAAGCTAGCAGTAAAATCCTTCAGCTACTCAGTTGTGCTGCATCTCAGTATGACCAGCCTGGGTCATCCTCTAGAAAGACTCTCAAGAAAGATTCTGAGAGGCAAAGATTCTGCAGGGTTTATTGCAGAGATTTTTTTCTGTGAGAAAAAAGCTTTGATAAGGGGTACATGATGATCACATCTCTGCATGTGTAACTGATAAAAGCCTTATTAATTATTGTCATAATTACTCGCATGTTCACACAAACCTGCTGTGAGCTGTCCGCTTTAGTATTATCCTGCTACTCAACAGTTAATTAGGTGGCACACTCTTCACTCAGTCTTATTTCCAAATAATCTCTAGAAAAAAACTTCAGTTTTCTGCATGTTTGGGGATTCTTTCTGCCTCTGGTTCATCCTCAGCTGCCTAAGCACTGTCTTTGCTTAGCACAATTTCCTATTTGGCATAACCAGCATTGTCACAGAAAAGAAAACTCCGTTGTTTCTTGCAAGAACCTCTCCGGATGTTCCCAGGATCAGAATTCACCCATTCTTTGTGCCAGGAATGCTCACCATTTTTTTCACATCAATGGAAATATCGGGTAAGAACTCTTCTGTTCCCTTGCGTATTTTTATGTTTTCCTTATGTTTTCTTTGATCATAAACTGACAGGATTTTCTCAACATTTTTCCCCATCAGCTTCTCTCTGTGCCCTTCCACTTATCTCTTGCTGCTTCAGATGCGCAAAGAATGGTTTTTGTGAAGGTTATCTGACATTTGGAAGAATTAACAGGTAGGTCTATCTATGCCATTTTCTCAAGCACTACATACAATATTCAGTAGTCTGAAAGTTGTCTGTGAATTGAAGATGAGGCTGAATAGAAGAGTTTCAGCAGGCTCATATTACGATATGTTGAATTGAAGGAAAAGTTTTGATCAGTTAGAACTGCCTACTCAGAGTATTCCTGAAGAATCCTAAACATATTAGAATAAGCTATTAGCATCTGGTCAGAATTTAGTGAGAGCATTCTGCCCAGCTATCTCCTTTCTAGGAACAGCAGAAGCAATCGGAATAGAACAAAATCTATATCACGTCTTCAAAACATACTTAAAAATGCTGAAATGAAATGACTAATCCAAGTGAAAAATTTGAGAGAAAGTGAGCACTATTTATTTTTCCAATTTAACACATGACTTGTTTAAATTATTAAGCTATCCAACCATTTCTGTTTTACTTTAAGGTTAAGCTTTACTTCCTTCAAATATTATTTCTTATTCATGACCCCCCAAATAGACAATACAAACACACCAAAACAAGTGATAATTTTCTTTAAACTGAATTGGTAATTCCAATGACTCATTGAAATGACCGTGTGAAGTACTGAAAATAATTTATATTGCTGCTAAGAAGATTTGCTTATCCAGATGCAAATCTTCCAAGCCACTTGTAATGAAAAAGTGTAGCATCTCGTTCTGCACCTATGAAAATAGCAGGAAGATAAACCTCAGTGCTCCACCACTTGTTCAGTCACACCTCGTAGTCAAGCCTACAACCCACCCATAATTCTTCCTCTTTGTTACAGTGCGTGAAGGAGCTCTCCCTCCAGGAGGGATATATATGTGTTGCCACGTGGTCTAATTCCACTTTGTTCCAGAAAATTAATTTTCTTTTGAAATAAAGGGCTAAAAACTTATTTGAGGCAGTTTACAGTCTTTAGCTATGACTGCAATAATTCTAATTGTCTAATAAAAAGGGAATATAAAAGGCAGAAATAAGTTCAGCATTTGAAGAGCCAGTATCACAAATAATTTTAATATATTAATGTCTTGAATAAAATTAATTTAAAACTCCTGACCTTTGCAGTAATATAATCAGAAAGACATTTTAAAACAAATAACACAGACTTCTGGGCTGGGAGTGTAAGGTTAACCTTTGCCATATCATAAATGAAAGAAACTAATGAAGTTTACATGTCATGTAGTCCAGTTGGAACAAATATTAGGCAAAGTGGCACTGCTGAGATTAATGTGCCCTAAATAATGCATTCCCTCACTTATTAAAAATCTTTGGTCTTGCTAGAAGTGCTGGCTTTGAGAAATAATGTGTTATGAAAAAATTGTACTAAAACTTAAACTTTTTCAATTATTACTCTCCTCTCTTTGGAGAATTCAATATCTTTCCAACATAGGAGAGTCCATTTGACCTCAGCCTGGAAATTTTTTCAGTCTGTTCCTTGTTAGAGAAAAACTCATGCCACCTTCATTGGATTGTTACAGACAAGTTGTAACTTGGGTGCTCTGAATCATCTCTGCTCCATCATCTGCTCCATATCTCAATGGAATTTTATATCTCTGTCTACAGAGAGGGCTTGGCCTTCCAGCATTGATCTTCTCAGCCGCCTTGAGATGTCTTACACAGGTAGAACTGATGCTAACAGCAATTTAAAGCTGCTTGTTAGTCAGTTTGAAAAATACTATAATGTTTAAACTAACAAACAAAAATACATAAAAATCTTAAATGGAGACATATTTGCAATAATGTTTGTACTAAAATTAATGTGATTCATGTTTATGAATATTTACAACTTAAACTCCTGTCAGGGGTGTCATATACTTTTTTTTTAATTGCAATATGCAAGTAATTTATGACTTCTGGTTGAAGATAACACGCAATTTTTTTTCCAGTAAGTCCTTAACATTTCTTTCTCAATTAAACTTTCTGTAAGTTCTGTAGAGGAAAAGACTAAGCTCAATTTCAAGCAATGATATCCAGGTGTAAATTAGAAGGACACAGAATTTTCACTTTCATTCTGTAGAATGGTAAGATCATTACATGCATCAGTAAGAACATGATTAAACCAAGCCTGGATGCAAAAGATTTAATTTCTTCTCCATTTTACTGCATTTACGTGTTTAAACTTCTCTTTCATTTTTCCTCATTTGGTAGACTTTTTAAAATTAAATTATTGTAGCATACAATATTTGTAGAATAGTGGTGCCAATAACAGTTTTACAGTCAAAATTTTATACAGGGTCAAACATTCCTTTAATAATCATCTTTATTGCCATGCAGTTTGGAATAATGGGCTTTCAAGAAGAGTTGGAGCAGGGAATTGTTGGCACAGAAAAGCCTGTTGGGGGGTTGATTGAGAAAACAAAAAGTATTACTCATGAATGGAATCTTCATGGCTGCGGATTTCAGTTCCTAAGGTCTATCTTTCAATAACAATTGCCATAGTTTTAATTTATCTTTCTAGACATTGAAAGGAATGAAGTCTGAAAAATATTTTAATACAATTCAGTCCTTTCTCCTAAATGTAGCCTAGAGCCATGGCTGAAGCCCTGGTTAAACTTGTCTTAAATAATTAAGATAAGCCCAAAGTTCCATTCTCATCCCTATTCTATACCATCTAAATCTGTATCTATACCTGTCTACCCCTATATCTTATTCAGCATTTCAGAAAAAGGCGCTAACTGACACTGGGAAGTTAAACAATAAAAATCAAAATTATGCTGAATAACTCCTGAAGAACTTCACAATATGCCTACATGATACCACAAAGCTTTAATTTAAAAAAAAAAAAAAGTAGTATGGCTTGAGTAGAATGCATGCCTGAAAGCATCAAGACATTATTTCATTGGTGATGTGTGGTAGGGTAGAAGAGAAGAAGAGAACAGAGTCAGCATCAGCTGCAGTTACAAAAAATAATGATTTTTTTTTCCCTGCTGGTTAATAAGAGGTTTTGCCCTCTTATTAACAATTCCTTTGAAAACTATTGCAGGAAGGTTAATGTTAGTAATACTTAGTAGTTCTTTCATGGGGAGTGAAGAGACTATTTTATGGACAGTTAACTAGTTATTATTTTCCTGGTTTTAGTTTCCCGACATACGTAAGTTCTATGAACAATTAGAGGAACAAAGTTTCATCATGTATTGTCACTGCTCTGGCTGTTCTGGGCTGCTCCGGTCCACAGTCCAAACATGGTGGGTGCATCCAACAATCCAAGTCTGCACTAAGGCATCTGGCCCAAAGTCATTTTCAGTATCAGTAAGACTGAAATATATTCCTACAATGAAGCATAAAGACAGAAGGATCTTCCCACTTAAACATCTCCTTCTATGTCTCTCTCACAGAGTCCCTTCTTCCATTTCAAAACTTTGAGAAAAATCAGACTACCTACATTCAAGGCACAATTTAGAAGAACAAAATACTCCCCATTCTATGACTTTTATTCCATGAATTGTTTTCTCATACAAGTGACTACACAGTACAAGGAGGAAAAAAAGTGTATGCAGTGTTTTCATTTTTCTTGACAAACCTTAAAGTGCTCATCTGATGATGAGATTTTAAGAGAATCACTGGTTTTAACTTTCTAATTTCATGTTTATCTTTTCTGTTTTAGGTCCTTGGTCAACACATAACTTGAATTAATATTATGTAACTTCTATTTTGTTTTTTTTTTTACCATTTTGTAAACTAATAAACTTTGGTACCACAAAATTGTCTGACGGTCCTGTCATCTATAAAAATTTGCTCTGATTTTTCCTGTTGCACAGTTGAGAAAAATAGAGAAAATGGGCAGCAATTTGGAAAGTACTTTAAGTTCTGAAGGATAAGTATTATAACTTTTCAGATTTTTGTTTCCAAACTTTCTAGAGTAAAATGAATCAAAAAGAGTATTCCAGGTTCTCCATTTGAGGTGATCTAAAATTGTTACGGTGTCATGCAGCAGTATTTGCTGTGTGGATGTTTCTTTATGTTTCCAGCTGTTTGTAAAGACCCAGGCTGTTTTCACATAGATCTCATTATTTTAAATTCATGAAAGAAGTTTTTAGTATTTAATTGAGAACACTCAACAATGGGAATAAGAGATACTAAATCCTCCTGAAACTACTGTTTTAAGAAAGAGGTTTTTTATTTGGCTTTGAGTCTCTTCCTTTGGAAAAGTGCATTCCTATTTGCAAATTCACTGCTGCTTGGTTTGGTTCCAAGATTAGCATGGTACCTTGCTTGTTTAATATATATTTTAATATGATATTACTATGGTAGCAAATAGTGCAGAACTTCAATACAAAATATCTTACAATACATAATAGCCACGGTATCCCTGGCATTTTTAACATGTTTTCATGGAAATATACTTACAAACCCCCTTACTTCACAAGAGCATTTTAATCTTGGTTGTATCATTTTTTAGCAAGGACTTTACTCAGAAAACTGACTTTTAGAGTGCTTGAGCACTAGTATGGCATTTTATCTGGCAATCTCAGTAGCAGATGAGGTAAAGGTTCTGTAAATGGTTAAAGTGACTTGTCACGCTATGGAAATAACCTACCACTGACCTACTGTCCATACAAGGTATCTGATTATACACTTCACCTCTCTGTATAATATTCTTACCTCCTACTCAGAATTTTGGGTATGCTTTAAACACCAGTTATTCCTGTATTGCTTAAATGATATCTGTGTGTCTGAAATGCTTAATCTTCTAAAGCTGCTTAAACATGAGAATGCCAAAGACAGTCATTAAGGTTCAACATCAGGTTTCTCAGCATATGAATTTGACACAGGTCTATAAAGTAAGATTCCTCAATTTACCTATTTTATTTCCACCTGTTGTACTTAACTTATTAACTTGAAGTCGAAAAATTTTTTTAAAATATTGAATGTATTGATTTCATTGTTTCAAATCTTTGCAGAAAGAGGCTTTTTCAGAAAATTTGTAATTGAAGTAACGGAAGTCCTTAATAAAACAGCAAATGGCAAGCTGACTTACTATTTGCAGCCATGCTATGGCCAATGCATGTGAAAATGATAATCAAAGAAAGAAAGAATTTTTAATCCCACAAGAAACTGATATTTCAGAGGGCTCTTACAGGTACAGTGACCAAATATGAAATTGCTAAAAGCAGATGTGACTCCCTTCCGCAACAGACTGAATTCCATAATGTCTAGGGGAGCCTCCATTTCCCAAGTACAGATGGATCAATCAAAATACTGACCCTCAGACACTACGTAAAGAGAATTCTTTCTCTGTACTGAAAACTTTGTGTGAGTTGAGTAAGACCAGCTAACTTGCATCAGTGAAAAGTTTATGGACAGTCAGACTGTAGTGAACTGCATCATTCTGCTGCTCTCAGGCAGACTTGGCTACTATGACAGAAAAGTTGCAGAGCAATAAAGGTAGTCAGGCCTTGGCTTTGCTCTTAATGGTTTGCTCTTAATCTTTATGCATCTTTGAGGAACAAGTGAAGAGTTCTTTGCTTTTTATTTCTTCAGTCATTGCAGAAGTAAATAATACTACTGACCTCTCAAAAAGAAATTGTGGCAAAGATATCAATGAGATGAGAGCAATGTCATAACTCAGTTTGGGAGCAAACATCCCAAATCAAACACACAGCCTGTCGCCCTTGACAAATTACTCAGCTAAGTAGGAAAGTCAGTAAAACAGGTTTGTCTGGTACTGAACAGAAGATTGGCCTTGATGCCAGTGTGGAGCTAGGTAAAGAAGCATCTTTCTTTCATTCATAATGAACATAGACAGGATTAGTAAGCTTTGGTTGCTCAATGCCCTGAATTCTGTAGTGGTTTAGATTTTCAGGTCTTGATTTCACAAATTTTATCTTACCCTTTAAGTTTTCAGGCTCAGGTAGAAGTGAATAGTCCTGGGAACAATGAGAGAAGATTACCATTACTAAGTAGTATTTTATTAAGATAGAAAATACTCTTCTTGTGACATCATGTGAGAATGAAATTTATTTGCATCTTTGATGCTGAGAACATTGATAATGAAGCACAGCTGCAAGGTATGGAAATTTTCAAAATATGATGACAGCTTCTGTAAGTTACACAGAACATCACAGTAGTGGAGTGAGTAGCAGAGCTAGAGCTGCACTCTCAGGCTGTCCTATGAAACATTAGACTACTCAAAAATTTCCAGTGGGAATGCTAAGACAAAAGGTTAAGAGAGAAAAGAATTTTTAGGACTGGAGATGGAGGAGAGATGGGGTGCATTCCCAGTGAAGCAAGGAGTCAGTGGAGAAAGTTCTATGGGTTTATTGCACACTGAACATAGCTTCTGGAGGGCTCATACAGACAGACAGAATGACAGCCTTAGATCATTGTGGCTCTTTTGGCTTGGCTTTACAGTTAGAAAGATGAATGTAATCAGTAATTATGTGTTGGGAGACACTTGTTGCGATACATTAGGTTAATGATCCTCTTCTCTTAATAGTCTTAATCCTCATATTACTTGTGCCCTAGTTAAAAATTGAAGGCCTCGAACATAAATTCAGCATTTTGTCTATACACAGCAGCCCTGCATCTAGGGATTTAGCGACATTTCAGGCACCAACAAAATATGTAAAATTCAATGCAGCTACTTTCTGTAACCATCTGGTATTGGTATCAGCAGAGCTGCACACAAGGTGATTCTTACTCTGTATTATGAACCAATCTCTTAACTGCACACTTTTCCCTTCTTTGGTTATTTTCTTCAGCCAACAAGTATGCGAATATAAACATAGACATTGTAACACTGTAACTTTCATATATAGAACATATACAGAATACCCACCAGTGGACTTGGAAAATTTGTCAGTGCTTATTATACTCATGAACGAAAGGAAATGCCAGGACCTCTTAATGTATAGCATTCTGGGCCTGCTCATTAATGCAAACCCACTAGAAAAATGTCTCATGACAATTTGACCTTTCCCAAACAATTACGCCTTATTCATGGTCAATTAGCAGGGTTTTCCTCATTTAAAGAAAATATGAGTACCAACTAATTAGATACCTAAAATAAAGCTGTTGAAATGGCAGTTGATTTTTTCTGATGAGCTAAATCTATATATTTCACTCCCTCAGCAGGGAATAAATGCTTGCATGGAAAACTCCTTTTACAAAGATTTAATATAGCATGGGCACAGGAATTTGCCTCTTAATGTAGTGTTTTCACGTCTTTGCCAACATGTATTTAATTTTTGATATAACACTCTCAGTACAATACTGTCCTGCCTTGGCTATGTAGTACAAAAAAACATCTGGGGAGTTCAGTGAACAACTTTGTGGGTGGATAAGAGGTGGCTGAAATTTCGCTTGCGGTTTTTATTGCGGACATCAGCTTTTAGTTCCATGGTATTGTTTAACCTTCAATGTGGTTACTCTGGGGATATATTTGATTTCAGTGTCTTATTTTGTGCCCTCTGTGGATTCCCTACACCTGAATGATAGTGCTGTAGACTAAACTTTATGCTGAAATTGAATACGCTGAGATTGAGTGTCTAAATCATCAGAGTTTGTACTTGTAGAGGTTTCATAAAATAATTGTCTTCTGATGTGAAAATCCCATCTACAAAGCAAACTGGTGAAGTTTGAAAAATAATTCCTTTATGGTGAACGATGGAAGGGTATTTTGTGTTCTGTTTCAAAATTTTGTACATATTTTTATGTACATATGGATTCACAGATTCATAGAATAATTTGGAGTGGAAGGGACTTTTAAGGCTATCTAGTTCAACTCCTTTACAATAACCAGGAACACCTTCAACTAGATTAGGTTGCTCAGAGTCCCATTCAATCTGACCTTCAACATTTCCAGAGACACAGCATCCACCACCTCTCCAGGCAACATGTTCCAGTGTTTCACCAATCTCATCATAAAACAAAGTGTTGTCTTTACATCTAGTCTGAAAATCAATATATATTGATGTTCTATATAAACCCAACATTTTAAATGCAAAGGGTTGGGTTTTTGTTTTTCATTTCACTGACTAGCAGGTCAAGGGAGGTAATTCTTTTCTGAATTCCACTCTCGTCACAACCCGTCTGGAGTACTCTGTTCAGCTCTGGGACCCCCAACACAAGAAAGACATGGACTTGCTGGACAGAGTCCAGAAGAGGGCTATGAAGATGGTCAGAGGGCAGGAGCCCCTCTCCTGTGGAGACAGGCTGAGAGAGCTGGGCTTGTTGAGCCTGGAGAAGAGAAGGCTCCAGGGAGACTTTACAGCAGCATTCCAGTACCTAAAGGGGGCCTACAAAAAAGTTGGAAAAGGATCTTTTACAAAGTTGTGCAGTGACAGGACGAGGGAGAATGGCTTTAAACTGAAAGAGCATAGATTTAGGTTAGATATTAGGAAGAAATTCTTTACTGTGAGGGAGGTGAGACACTGGAACAGGTTATCCAGAGGATTTGTGAATGCCCCATTCCTGGAAGTGTTCAAGACCAGGTTGGATGGAGCCCTGAGCAACCCACTCTAGCAGAAAGTGTCCCTCCCCATGGCAGGGGGGTTGGACTACATAATGTCTAGCGTCCCTTCCAACACAAGCCATTCTGCAGTTCTATGAAATGTCTAGGTCTTCTCTGTTTCATCCATAGTTCTTAAATTCTTGGGATAGAATTTTATTGAAGTCTCGTGTAGACAGGAAAATCTTGTTTAAAAAATAATTTTACAGCTGATTTCAACATGTCACTTGCGTAGACAAGTCTTACAGCAGTAACATGACACCCGTTAGACAAAGAAGAGATCAGTTATCCAGTTATCCCTGGGTTTGAGACTGGTGCTGTACCACAGCAGGGGCTCAGCAGCCTTCGATGTGAGCCTGTTTACTAACAGGAACTAACACAAATTATTGGGTCAGTTGCTGTCTGTCTCTTCCAGCTGGAGACACAGTGACTGCTAAGAACTGGCAGCTTATGAAAACAGGTGTACACGCTCAGAGATCATCTTGGTATGCCCTCAAGGCCTTTTAAGTTACTTTGCTTGTAATAAGAGGATGCCAGAAGACCTTTATAGCCTATGTATAGACCATATGTATATATATACACAGCTATATGCCAAGCATGCAATGTATGGTTGTATATATCTGCTTCAAATTTGCTGCAATTTCAAAGCCACTTCATTACATCTTTCTCCTGTATTTATCTTTCTAAAGCATAATCTGCCTAACAAATGCCATCACAATCGTATGCTCGAGTGTGTGCCCTCATGCTGAGAGAGATGTCTGTGGAGCTGCAGGCTCATCCCATCAGTAGATCATCCTGCATTAATGCCTCAAGCACTAATGCTAGGAAAGCTGTTCTGAGTTCTCTTAACTGATAAGTGATTCTCACTCCTTATCAGCATAACAAGTAATAGCAAGGGCTTTGTAAACAGAGAACATCACTAGGCTTTGCTTTCCTAATCTGACCGTATCCTTAATCACACAAGAAACATGAGGACATGGCAAGAGAAGAACATCTGAAGCTTTTAGTGAAATATTAGGGTGTTCATTTAGAAACAAGGCCACAGAAAGGGATACAAAGAGTATCCATGAGCAACACCTGTGCCAAGGCCAGGGCAGTTGCCACCTCCTTCAGTCAAGGATATTCCCAATGAAAAAGTTTGCTCTCCTTTCATATTTTCATTGGCCACTGGGAGGAAATTAGCATGTAGGGAAAGGAAGAGTTCATCAACTGGAGAAAAATTTCTTTCCTTACAGCCGATAGGTGATTTTGCCTGCAGGGGGCTGCTAAAAGTTCCTTGTGAAGAATGGTAGATCACTGGAAAAGGACAAAGTCACCAGTTTGGGCAAGTGGCTGTTGGTGGAGGCCATCATTTATTGTGAAGTCATTGTGGCCAGGTAGCTGCAAGCCAAATTCAAAGAGTCACATTCCTGACAGTTTAGATTTGGATTTCAGCTACAGCTATCACATATCCTAGATCCATGCCAAGCTCCGATGGGACGCCATAAAAGTTCTGCTTCAGGTGCAGTAGACGGCTTCTTAAGGTTTGAATATTTTTTCATTGGTGCTGTTGTCTTTGCTGTAAATTGACACAGTTTGCATCTGGAGTGGCTGTATTTTTTTTGTAATCACGTTTTATGATTACCTTTAACTTTTCACAGAGGGGAACAGAATGACTCTGGCATACAAGCATTCCAAGCAGAGAGCTCAAAGCTCCAATCTCCTCTTTCAGATGATATAAACTGACAGTGTGATTGTGTACCTTCAGAACAAGAATATGCTTTAGAGGCACAGTAAATACTTGTCAAGCATAACTATTAAGCATAGAACCCACAGAAATCTCATTACTCAATCATGTGTATGAGGTATTTCATTCTAGTAGTTCTCCCCTGGTGATGGAGTCAACATTTTCATATTTAGATACTGTTAAACTACTTGTCAAAAGTGTTTTAGTGGAAATACCATACACGTTTTTTTCCATGCTCTATGTTTTTTGTGCTTGCTTTCCAACACAACTAATTTGGTTTTACCCTGTTTTCCTGCAGCAGTTAAGATCATGGAAGAACCAGAATCATCAGGTGATGACATTTTTGTTACAGCCAGCACTTACGACACATTGCCTGTCTTTACGGGTCCAATTGATGTCTCTACCGCGCAGCCTGGAGCTGTTATTACAGATGTGCTGCCATCAATGACACCGCAGCCTGCAGCCACCAGCCCATCCTACAGCCCCTCTGAGATCATCGAGCAGTCCCTTGAATTACCAGATTCCTCAGCACCAGCCCCTGAGGGTGTTCCTGCGGATGACACCGGGATGGGAGTGCAGGACATCGCTGCCGAGCTGGATCACATCGGTGCCACGAGCACAGCAGGGCTGTACGAAGGGGAGCAGGGCAGTGGTTTTATCTCAGTGCTGACCACTGAGCCTGCAGAAACTACCCCAGTGCCGGTGCTGAAGTACGTCACTACCAGCTCCATGACAACTGCAGCCAAAGGCAAAGAGCTCGTGGTTTTCTTCAGCCTGAGGGTAACCAACATGCACTTCTCCGATGACCTCTTCAACAGGAGTTCGACAGAATACAAAGCACTAGAACAACAGTTCACACAATTGGTGGGTGAGAATCAACTTGAACAACACGTGTGGTAGTTGGGTGCAGTTTAAAGGAATACACTGAAGTGCACAGTTTTTAACAATACTAAACCCTACTACAATTCAATCTGATAAGCTGTATTTTAAAGGATCCATAAGCCTGGGATGCCCTTAGAGTATGAATACAGAGTTTAAGTCAGTGATGAAAGTTTTTATTTGCTCAAGAAAACCCAGATATATGCCTGGCATGTAATTTATTTGGCTTTTTCTTAGATCCACATCAACAGTATAGCAGTGCTGATTATATCTAAGGCTTATGTCTCCTTGCTGCATTTAAAAAAAGGCCTTTAAAAATATAGCATAGCATAGACTGTGATTGGATATGGATTTTCTCTGTGGGTACAATAGGGCACAGGTCAGCTCAGTAACATGCCTATTATACTATGCCCTAACCTGCCTGGATTGAATGTTCAAAAATAATTAAAGTTGGCTTTTGAGTGAGGTAATTTTTTTCTCTTCCAGATGAATAAACTCCCCAGCTGCTATGCATTTCATTACAGGGGAAATTGCTGCCCATCCATCTCAATATATTATTGAGAAAAGTGCAGAAATCCAGAAGAAGATACTGCTAAACAGAAAAGTTAATTTGCTGGTGGAGCTTAACAACTGTATTAAACTCAGGGAAATAAATCTGTGATGTGTGTACTTGATAATGAAAATGGACTATAAGAAAAATTAATAGCAGGTGGACTATAAGAGAAATTAGTAGCAGGTAGACACTGACAGTAAGTTAAAATAAAGGCAAATCTCTATTTTGCAGCTGCTTCCATACCTTCAGTCCAACCTTACCGGTTTTAAGCACTTGGAAATTCTCAACTTCAGGAACGGAAGTGTGATTGTGAACAGCAAAATGAAATTTGCCAGGACAGTGCCATACAATATCACAGAAGCAGTACACTGTGTTTTGGAAGATTTCTGTGATGCTGCAGCCCAACACCTCAATTTGGAGATTGACAGCTATTCCCTGGATATTGAGCCAGGTAAGATTGCATTACTAATGTAAGTGCAAAATCAAAAGCAAGCAGACAATCTTTTCAGACTGTTACAGCTTCAGAAGTATGACTGTCTTGGAAATAACCACTTTAGCAACAGCCTCCCAGTGACAGGGAGTAATAAGACAAAAAAGACGTTGCAAGTTCTCTGCAGATGTATTTTCATACTGTAATGAAAAGCTGGGTGGAGCTGTTGGGCTGTGGATGTTCACCTATGACTTTTCAGAGACAAATAGAGCGATGGCTAGAGTAAGGGCTGGGTGAAGACAGGTATAAGAAATGCTCATCTGCAGTTTGCAGGTGTGACATGCAAGTCTTGCACCTGAGTATGTAAACAAAATTTCTGATGATTATTGCAATGTTGTAAGCAAACCATGGTTTAGAGAATCATTAAATCTTTTTTAAAGGGATACAGCCTTCAAAACAAAAGGAGACAATTTTTACGAATAATTGGATTCTACAGATACTCACTAACTGGAGCATGACTTTCTGTAGTACTCCACAGATTTGTAATTCTAGAAACCCTCTGGATTTATACCTTTCAAATAAGTTTGAAGTCTTTATTAAACAGTAGAAAGTCAGTAACTACACGTCTAGACACTATTCTTATGTCAAAAGCTTAATGTTTTCAAAAATTATACTGTTTTATAAAGTTGAAGTCTGAATCTATTTTCAGACTCTGGTAATTATTTCAGGGTTGAATTTAATTTCATTGTCATGGAGAAGAACGATAGCAAAGGTATGCAGATACCTTTAGGAGTTTTGGTGTACATATCTTTGACAATTCTGGAACAAAAATCCATTTACAATTCAGACAGGCAGTTTCTAACCAGTTTTCACTTTACATATCTTTGTGGCCACTAAAAGCACAGGTAGCTTGTGGTAAAGAAAGTTAACAAAATCACAGTATTCTGCCCTTCAAATACTGCCATGATAATCTGATGCTTGACGAATAAAATATTAAATTCATTAGTTCATTAGATAAAGAGTAAACTTTAGGCTGCCACATATTTCTTGCTTTAGTAATAAATTTTCATTAAACAAAAATTAAAATAAGAAAGATCCTAAAACGCAAATTCATAAAAATTTTTAAATCTTTCATCTTCATCCGATATGCTTTACTGATGTGGTATTTCAACATTAATTCAAGAAAACGTTATTACAGAGAGTTTGTTGAGGGAGCTGTTCTTTCAAGGCTTACAAGCAGTAGTATAGAGTCAAAATAGAAGAAATTGTATTTACAAAGCCAGTCTATTCCAATACAGGTGCTTCAAAGCCTGATGTGTTTTCATTTCAGAAAACAAACAAATAAATAAACCCCAACCTGTGTAGCAAATTAAGGTAATACAAGCAAATTCCTCTTTATTGTGAAACTGAGAGCCATCTAGTGGTAGTGGTGTTCTACCAAAGTGAAATATGGATGGGAACTGACAGCAAATACAAAATATGTATCAAGAGTCAGCAGCTACTAAGGGCTGAATGCACTGGTCATAAATAATACCATAAAGAAGAACTTTTTAAAATACCTGCATGCAGTATTTCTGTAATCTAAACGAAGTGAAAACAGAAAATATAACAAAGTATGCAGGTGTATTAAGGAAGATGAAACATCATCACAAAAACTCAACCCAGCCAAATGCTCATGCCAAGCTCTACTTGTTGGAGTTTACATGTGCACACACTCAGAGTCCAGGAGCAAAGGACATATCAAACCAACATGCACATTGCATATAGCAAAGGGAAATGGTGCACGCTAAAAACCACTAGTCAAAAAGTCAAAACAGGAAAAAGCCACAGAATTATTGAGGAGTTATACGTGAACAGCTCTGACAGATTCATTTCTACCACTGAAGCATATCCCAGTGTGTGTCTGAGATTTTCAGCATTCCTGTAACAAATACAATCCTCATTTTTCATTGAAATTAGTATTACTAAGCACCTAGTATAGAGCATGAAGTGGGTGCAGAAGAAAACTCTCAGCCCAGTTAGTTCCTGAAGGTAACAAGCTGCAATATCCAGTACAAATCTTCCTTTTAAACTACATAAAGGATCACTTAGCCCAGCTCATACCTGTATATCTGCTCTCATTTCATTCTCTGCTCGCTTTTCCTAGTTTTGTCCACTTTTTTTTTTTCTTTTCCTTTCTGGATTCATACATCTTACTGGGGCTGTTTGCTGGCAAGAACAGGATTTGTATCCCCTGGTCTGCTTCTCATCTGTTGCCTTCTAAGGTTTTTGGCCCATGGTACACAGGAAACAGGCTCCATGACGCAAGACAGGTGGATGCAGCCCTCCTCCTCATCACCCCATCAGCACAAAGGCTGGGTTGAGGGGTTGAGCACTGGATTAAAATCACTCTTTCTGGGTCTTTTTTTTTTCTTTCATTTCTAGTAAGAAGCAGAGAATGGGAAAGGGGAAGCAGACTTGTGTAACAGCTGTCTCTGATTTGGGCCTTCCCATGAACATCAGCAGGGTCCTTTTCCCTGAATCTCACAGAGGCATCCCTTATTAATATTTAAAAAACAAAACAAAAACACCAGCAAGCCATCCCAATGCTAACATACCACAAAACAAAGAAACTTAAACAAGCAAATAAACCCCCACTACAAACCCTGCAAGCATACATTTTCTTTGGAATATGATAATATTTCTATGTTGCAGGTCTTAATATTGTGCAATATTCAACAATCCCACCCCTCTGTCCTGTCCTAAATTAAGTGTTTAAGATCCTTACAGTTGAAATTAGTTCTCACGCATAAGGCTGTAGCACAGGATCCATGAGTATGATGCTAGCACTCAGGGCAAAAATAGAATAAAAATATCCAAATGTGAAAATCCTTGTCAGTGAGATGAAAATAAAATCACTGTTTAACAGGGATGGGGTAAATAAGTGCAGAAGTCAACACGAACTTGCATGCTTGCTGTGTCCTGCACAGGAAGAAGGCTGTGTGTCCTTTCATGCTGGACACATCCTCCTATTCGCACACCCAAGTGGCAGGCCAGTAAATGTGAGCTGTTTTCTCTGCCTGCCACAAGCCCTGCCAAGGCCCTTTGGGGTAATGCTTCAGTAAATGATTTACCCATCCTTTACAGCTGATCAGGCAGACCCCTGCAAATTCATGGCATGTGACAAGCTTTCTGAATGCGTAATGAACGAGTGGACAAAAGAGGCCGACTGCCTTTGCAAGCCTGGCTATGCCAGCCAGGACGGGTTGCCCTGCCGGAGCCTGTGCGAGCTGGAGCCCCATCTCTGTGTCAATGGTGGGAAATGTGAACTGGTTCCAGGAAGAGGAGCTGTCTGCAGGTAAATAGATGGTGATGGACATGAATTCTGTTAACAGCCCCCTGGTAATGTGCATTGCATAAACAAGAAGGGCTGACCTTATACTTTCCAACAGCATAAACTATGCTAATAAGCCAAAACCTCGACATTCAGATGCTGTAAGTTACACTGCAAATAGCCTTCTAAAGTATTAATAGTCTCACCACGGATAAATCCATTTCTGCCTCTTAGTAGACACAGAACATCATAATCTAGTTATTTTTAAAGATGCTTCAGAAATTTAGTAGAAATTCACCATCATTGGCAGAGATGACACACACAAAAACATTCATCCCTTTCAGATTTCCAAATACATTTTGGAAAAATGAAATAACACATTCACAGTTCTGCTATTGATTACATGGTAGCATTTTAAGAAATTACACTTTTCTAAGATGTATTAAAAAGGAAATCTTTATTCATATAGACACAGCTATGAAGACTACTGTGATTCCACCTAACAAAGCACATGGAGGCTGAGGCTGCTTTCAGGGCTTTCTGAGAAGGACTTGAAGATTAGCAGCTCTTCCTCACCACAAATACATTCCTTCAGGATTTTTAAATGCAATTATCTTAAGTCAATATTAAGAAGTATACAGTACTTGTACATATTAACTCTTTTACAAAGTATCAAGTTTCTTCTCATTGTAAGACTAGACAATTCAGAGCATTATGTGAAACTGTATATCCAACTGTCATGCAGTAGCTGACCAGCCATGTACATAAGCAAGAATCACGTTACAATTCTTGCATTTATTTATTCTCTCTTAATACTTTGACTAGATTAATGATACATCTTTTACCTTGCTTAGGATTAACACCAAAAAAATAAGACCACTGGACAAATTATTCAAATTATTCACTGTAACAACCCAACTGCCAAAATTAATTTTCTTCAATGGGCATCACAGAAATTATATTGAATTTGCCATAGTTACTGCCAAATTCCTGAATTGCAGAGTCACAGTAGTGCAGCTGCAGCATTTAGTACTAGAAATTAGCCTGTGAACTACAAAGATCCTCTTCAAAACTTTGCTGAGGTAGCAAGGGGTCCGACCTACTCCTCCAAGACCGATGCACTGAGGAAAATAACACTTTTCCCATCAGAAAAGCCCTGACTTGATGTACAGGTATAACCAAACCATCACGTGGAATTATAAAAGTATTAAAAATAATACATGAAAATTTTTGTGAATTATAGCAAGTTACAAATTACCACCAGTGTCAAACTGACAGGCTCTGCAAATTTGTAAAGCCAGAGAGAAAATTATGGCCTATTATTTTACTTGTGTTCCATGTAAATTCACTTTCCCCTTGTCCTGTAAAGAGGAGTAGAGTCCTGCTATTTGTAGTAGAACTCTTATTTCAGACCTTGCTACCCAGAGTGAAATCACCAGTAAACAGAACATAAGCTTCAAAAATGTGTTCAGATATTACCATAAAACGCATCTGAACATCTAAGGTTCTAAACCACAAATGTCAGCTCTGGGGTTAGAAATTTGTCAGAGATATTTAAAATTCACAGTTTCCTTAAAATATGTAGGTCGGCAAGGAATGTATCAGTGGCTTTTTATTTAAAACTCACTCTCATGAATGTAAAAATATTATCTTTCCCTATCATCAATCACATTATTTTCTTGCAGACACATAACAGTTATTTGTAGTGGAAATAATGTGCTCATATTAAATTGCAGAATTTCCTCTGTTTACATTTAAGGTACTCAGTAGTTTTTGCCTTGACGTTCTGTACATTTTTTCTCTTCCTTTCCTTATTTTAGATGTCCTGTACGTAGACACCAGCTTTACCAAGGACAGCGCTGTGCAAAATTTGGTCCAGAACCCATACAACCCTTCATTTTTAAACCTCTCACTCTTGGCTTAGGAAGCCTTGGTTTACTTTTCATCATTTTAATTATTAAGATAAGAAGAAAATGCAAAAGAAACTCTAATTTGCAGTAAGCTGCTCACAGTCTTTTTCTACACATTTCCAAATATTCCTTTTGTTTTCTTTTGCAATTTAAAATCTTATCTAAACAAAACTGTTCTGCATTGTAGAAGTCCTACTCACAGCAGCTGCAACTCAGAAAATGCTGTAAGGATTAATCCTGCTTTTGAACACGATGAACCCATATCTAGCTTTTGTCACACGGCTTGCAGTGTAAGTGCTTGTCTCAGTTCCTCAGAGATCCTTGATCATGAAGCATTACATGAACTTGAAAACACAATTCAGCCTGGAGGTAAACTGCATGGAAATCCCTTTTTTATCCCTCAACAAACAGCCTCACCTGAAATAACGGGTCCACCTTCACGTATTAACTCCACAACTAAATCAAACTTGAGGTTACTGTTTTGCTTGGCAATTTCAGAACTGAAAATACTAATGCATTCATTGCTTTCCACACTTACTGCAGTGTAGGTTTCATATCAGGACTGTAGAACTGCTTTTCTTACAGCTCTCTTGCATGGCTCTGGCAGTCTATCCTATCTGAGTGATTTTTGTCATTTAGTGAAATAATTAGTGGTATGGGTTTTTTTAACTCTTGTAGGTCATCAGATGAATTTACAAAACCAAGACTGACAAGTTAGTCTCCGGAATTCTTCGTTTCCAGCATCAGCCAGACAAAATCAAGGTTTGTGACTATTTTCAAGAACCTTAAAAATCTGTTGTGCCTCATTTTTTAATGTTACCAGGGAGCCTCTTTGTACTAATTCCATACAAAGGAAAGCTCAGATTTTTTGGATGCTTGACATGACAACTACAAATTTTTCTTAAATGTTGTTATGTATTGTTAAGTGTTGTTAAGTTCTATTTCGTATAACCATGTGCTAATGTGGCAGTCACTGGAACATATGAAGGAAGAAGAAATACCCGAAATGACAAATTAACACAAAATGCAAACCAAAAGCAAGGTTTAAATAGCAGTACTACATCGCTTAAAATCTCAGATCACTCAGTCTGGTTAAGCTACATAGGTTTTGAACAAGCAGGAATTCTAATTTGAGCAGAATACTGCTCATATCTCAAGTATTATTTCAAGTTTTGCAACTTGAAACTCCTTGTATCTTTGTGGAGAAAAAAAGACAGCAGAAAAGGAGAGTCAAAAATTCCTCTAAAACTGGCAGACTGTTTCTGACGTATCTGAGTATGTCCTCTTGATAGATAAAAAAAACCTTTACTTTGCCCTTTTCACTTTTATGAATTACAACCCTATTAGGAACCAAAAGGTTTTGCTACAGCTGCTAGCACCCATTGTTATTGTGGGGAATATCAGTACAGGAGTGCCCTTGGCACTAACTGGACATTGTGGAAGACAGGATACCAACTACGTGAATCTTTGGCTCCTTACAGGCTTATTGTTATGTAAATAAAGGAACAAGCAATGATAACATATAGGAAGTTTTATTTTCCCTGATCTTCATCATACCCAGGTCCGGTCTCTTCCAGTACTCCGGCCACAGTTACAGACTGAGCTGAAAATGGGGGGCCTGGAATGCAAACAGAGCTGGATGAAGCTGCAGGGAGCAGCAGTTTGGAAAAGCTCAAGAATGAACTCACTTCACTGCTCATAAAAGCAAGAGCACAGATGTTTGCAATTAGTATTTTACACACATCTTAAAAGAAATGGGCCCATGGGCAATTGTAGACCAATAAACTTTCATACTAGCTAAACTACTTAAAATTACTACATAGAAAAGCATTAAATATTTTATTAAAGTAATAAAATGGCACATCTGTGAAAGAAAACCAGGTCTGTGACATCTAGACGGTATTTGAATTGTCAAAAGTACATTGACAAAGCTCTTCTCAAGATCTAGTTAAATAAATTAATGTAGTGAGAAATCCTTCAACCACAAAATTGAAATGGGTTTAAAAAAATTAGGTGGCTACTTATCACTGTTACTTAAGTTCACAGTGAATGTTTACATCGCCCTTACATTCAACATGTTTTTAATGATTTGAAAAAAGTCCGTGGAGGAAGAAAACGAATGTAGAACAGCTTTCATTATCTGAAAAATAAGAGCAGCACTTTCATGTCACAATCTAGAAAACTCCTTAGGGGCTAAAATTTTTAGAACTGAATATGGCACTTAAACTGAATTTTCAGGAGGGTGAGCCTATCTAGAGCTTTTAGGCCAAACTGAAAATTCAGTATTTAAATTCTGGTTTGCAATATGTAATGACAGCAGTGACAGCTTTTTAGGATGTATTATCTACAGTAAGTACAGCTCTGTATTTATAAAGGCATATATGAAAATAGGCATAAAGTTCCAGTAGAAACTAAAATAACCTTCAAATCCTTCCCAAATATGAAAAAAGTCTCCAGTTTAGTTATAGAATTACTGCATGAAAAATTATTGCAAAACTTGATTAT
>VZTE01005519.1:1651852-1738782 GCA_013397775.1 Eulacestoma nigropectus | reverse complement strand
AAAAAAAAAAGAAAAGAAAGAATCTAGGAGAGAAGTGGTATAAGCCCTAATGAGCAGTACATTCTTTGAGGACCTCCAGTATTACATTCTATTGACACATACGAAAGCTCTTCTGAGAACATAAGGAAAACCATTTCTCTTAAACCAAGACAGAGAATGCATTAAATAAGAGTTTACGAGTCTCAAGTTTAGGAGGATTTCCCATCAGGTTCTGGAAAAACAAAAATCATTTAATACAGACACTAATCAGTTTTCAAATCAGGACATAAAATGTCTCAGATTTATATAAAAGTATACTCCAACTTCTCTGTAATAGAAGTCAAAGCTAAGGCCTCACAATTCCAGTTATTAGAAATAGCATATTCTCTTTACTAGGCCACCACTTGAAGCCAACTATTCAGTGTTTTAAAGAAGGAATCTTACAAAAAGGTGGTTGCAGTGCAGTTCTTTGCAATATGTACCCAAATACAGACATATTGTTTAAAAGTGTTAAGAGTTATAACAGAAACTATTGAAGAAAATGCAACATATAAAGCAAATGCAACAAACTACACTGACTGAAGTTTCTTCAAGGTCCTCATACCTAGTGAAGTTCACTACACAAATTAAACATAATGAAGCACAAATTAACAAACCACATGATTAATAAAATCTGTTCACTTCATATTAAACATCTCTACTCTGATTATAGAATGTTTACGCCCTCTGTAGCACAGAGGAGCTCTTCCCTTTGTATCATGGGCAAGGTTCTCGTCTGAACGCTCCTGTGCCAAATGCCCAGTTATTTCAACAGGTTCTGCAGCATCGCTGTAGCGTAGGTAGGGCGAGCTTGTCTGCTTGCAATTGCATTTTGGAGGTACTGGATACCTCCACAGCGCTCCCAAATTTCTTCAAACTGTCTCGGTAAAATTTCAGCGCCTCGCTTTCGGGTTAAGCCAGTCTCTTCAAGATTAAGCTCACACATATCCATATCATCCTTACCTGAAATGGTAAAGGGAAAAAGGAAACATTTTTTACATCATTCAAAGGTCCCATTAATAAAGATTAGACCCTTGTTAATGAGATTTCCTCTCTGTAGCTCTGGTTTGCTAGTAGACTTCATAGCTGATGAGGAAGTCCTCAGATACAGGTATGTTTTGGTTTGGTTTTTTTTTGTTAGACAGAGAACACTAAAGTAGCATGAGAATAAACTAGTATCAGATGGTGCAATTGACAAAGTTGTGCTTAAACACCGAGCAAAAAGAAATAAAGGAAAGAAGCTGAAAAATCATCATCTTGATATATTCTTCTGAAACCCATTACAGGATGACAACCGCATTTGGATTACATTTACTTTCAGTTTCAGGCCACTTCACAGTGAACTGCTTTACTATTCGTTTAAATGTAGCAAAGCAACTAAGAATTCCAGACTTTGGATCAAGTAGCTAATCTGTCAGCCTACCACCCAAAACAAACAGAGTTTACCAAATGGGGCCAACACAGGCAATCCAATGAAATGTTAGGTATAGCTCAGACACTAAATTGTAATCTTATTTTTAACAGGTACTCACAACAGCAGTGTTACTTTAAGTTATGGGCTTTGGCACTGAACAGCAACAGTAGGTATAAGGAATTCTACTTAAAATAATTTGCAGAAAACAAACTTTTGCTGCTAGTAAAGCATAATTCTGAAGTGAAACAAATTGGTTATGGTCTTTTCCTCAGTCTCTAAGTTAAATACAAAAACTCAAAACACAGAACCATAAGCAGCATTTCTCCAGTGTTTTCTCCCCTGCTCATTATCCTCCAGAAAACATGGATACATTTCACTACCAGATAAATCTCTACCTATCCATTGCAACATTTATTCTAAATGTTTAAGATTAAAAAGCTATTCTCCCATACTAGGTAACATAAATATGGTAAAAGCATCAGCTTGCTATTAGCCCCATGCTATGAAAACACAATCTAACATATGCACAAATTGTTTTGATACAAACTGCTTGTAATTCTTCATAGCTAACTAAAAAACAGTACAGTGATGAGTAGACCTTTCCTAGACAAATTGTGATGTTTTATCTTCACGCTGTCTCCAGTTCAATGAGTTATCTGAGGACTCTTAATAATAAAACCCTTTACATTTGGATTCCCACTCTGCCTGTGGCTTCCCAAACTGAAGTATGTAGGCAAGTAAAACGTGTGGCCAGTTACATCTTCAAATGATACATCTGAAACATTTGGCCACCATCAACAGCAGTCCCAAATACTCAAATCCTGCCCAGGTAAGAACTGCTGATGAAAAAAAAAAAAAAGAGGATACAACTTGGGAAACTTGCAACAACCTCTTTTTCTAAAGTTCATTATCAACTCTGAACCCTTTCAAAGTTCCAATTTTGCTTTCAATACCAACCCGCTACGAGCAGAATGGGTGCCTTGTCAGGGTGAAGCTCCATTTGCCGAGCAATCCAGGGTCCATCAAAGTGTGCGTACCACCAACCCTTCTTCTTGTTCTGGGGGTCTTTGTACTGGTCCGCAGGGCGGATGAAGGGAATGCGGAAGTAGCGCTGCTGTCTGTTTATTTCAATCTCTTGTTGTCTGCCTGGTAGCTGGGCTGTGGGGTTCTGTTGTGCTATCATACAAAAAATCCCCCCAAAAATAAGCAAACAAAACAATTAGAAAACAACAAAGCCATAGTACTTGCTTTATTAATCAGCAAATTAAACAACAAACAAAACAAACAAGAAAACAAATAAACCCCCGCCAAAACGCAAGAGATTCTCTCTGAATTCAAGGTCATCTGAAGTCTCAGCAAACCTAAAAAGTACTCCCATCTCATGTAATGTGCATTCTGTTAATCACAGCAGCTAGAACACTGGTCAGAAAAGGCTCATGTTAACTACCATATCTCCGTGCTGCCCAAAGGCATGTTTAGACAAAACAAAGTAAATAAAATAACATATTCTGCTTTAAATCAATATTTAAGGTAGAACTTCCCATATAAAATTTCTTACCAACCAGAAACATTTATCATTAATTGCTTTAGTTCAGTCCACTTCTTTGTAAAAAAAAGATCACAGTGCACAGAAGCATTTTCAGTTACAAGCATACAAAGCATCACTTGATAATGTTTGACAGTCAGCACAAAAGGATGTATGATACTGTTAGAAATTACTAATTTGTTAATAGGAATGTTGACAATAAATACTGCTTATTACAAGGCTGCCACCAAACAATTTTCTGCCTAGCTTTCTGTATGTTAAAATCAGGCATTAGAACTAATTTGTCTGCTTTCTTTTTTCAAAGAATTCTTTATTTCAGATCATTAAGATCAACTGACTGAACTTCTAATGGAGAAAATTACATGAAATTTTTTCAAGCTTCATACTTATTTTTGGTAAATATTTTCCATATGCAGTTTTGGACTGAGTTCCACATATTTCAGACTCTGGAAAGAAACTTGCTTTCAAATAAAAGCACATATTCTCTACATTAATTCATCAAATGATCAACCTCTTAATCTTACACATACACTATCATAATTAGTTTTAAATACTAAATGCTCTTAAAAGCAAGCTCTTTTCCTTTAATAACTGCCCCTGCAAAAGTTTGTTACTGATCTTGTTTTAGTGGTTTACATCACCATTACAGATCCCCTCTTTAAGAACCTTTACCATCTCTACAAAAGAAAATCAGTATTAACAGTTGCATGTTTCAGCACAAAAGGTAATTAAAAGTGAAATCCATTTTTTTCCTTGTCTGTTCAGCAACAAAGGTGATTTCTGAGCTCATATTTAATAATATGAAAAATTACAATCACTTTTAATAATGTATTTTTACAGTCATCAACAAGACTAATATAGATTACCAACTTCACCTTGAAATTTCTTCTGTTTAGATTCAAGCAAAAATAGTTTTCCTAAACCTGAAGAGCAGAACCTTAAAAAACCCCCCCACATGTTATACATATCAAATCTTTTTTTATGTGTGCATAAACAATAACTAGAGAAGCAAAAATCCCAGATTTTAACAGGTGAGTGCTACTTTTATACATCAACTCTGATAAAACACATACCTTATGGGGAGACAGAGTTTATAAAAAACTAATTATATTTTCTACAAATCGTCTGAACATTTATCCCAGCAGATCAGTGCTTTAGTATTGTCAAATACTTTTTGCACTGCAATGGCAATTGCTAAGGCTCATTTCTACCCCTAAGCATATCTAAATCCAAGGCCAAATCTAAAGGACAGGTATGCTAAGCAGCCAATGTATCCTCTACTCAGTACTACAGAACTGTAGAGAACTTCTTTATTCAGAAGAAACCATCACCTGAATGTTAGGTTGTGTGCTAGGAAAATAGCTGTTATATTAAGTTGATTCCAGAGTTTTGCTACAACAAAAAGCCATGTGCAGACAATAAAAAAAATGTTCGAACAAGAATGTTATTTAATGGGGGGAGTGGAAAAACAAAGAAGATTATACCTTCCCATAATTTACGTAAAAAGGTTATTTCACTCTCCCTTCCTCAAACGGGCAGGATTTCATGAAGACAAGGACATTTGTAAATTATTAGAATAATGTATAATTATTGTTCGATGAATAACATTGTCAAATTCTAAAATTTTTTTTACAATTAACTTCTATGTACATGTGTAGCAAAACATTGGATCAATCAATGTTAGTACAGAGCTCTCAAGTGTTCCTATTCTTCAAAGTTAGCTTAAACAACCGTCTCCTCACTTACTTGAGTTGCCCAAAAATGGTGCAAAATCTGTGAACAAATATTACATGTTGAACAAAACATAAAAGTGCTGATCCTTTGTAAGTTATTGTTTCATTACTTCAACATTTTTCACCAATGCTGATGACAGACAAATGGGAATCCTAGTTACAAAATAAACACAGATTCTAAGTATTTCTACTCATTTTCTACTTCTATTTTCATTGGGATTTAACCTTGAAATTAATCACTTCAATAATTTGTGATGCCTGTTACAAAGCCTCAGCGGTATACATACTAAGCACAGATTGCTGTGACAAATCTGCTAGTTAATTAATGTAGCACTTTTCATTTTTGACATTTCTACTAGAAAAAAACTTCCAGACCTCTGTCAATACCAAACCTGTCTATTCCAATAATAATATACAAACCAGTGTGTAGCTTCTATACCAAATGTATGAATTTAATTAAAGGATACTTGTAAAATTACATTAAAGGATACAGTAAAATTACATTAAATCAATTAAGAGGTGGAAAGAAGAAATTATGTCATTTGAAGCACACATCCACTGACACCAGAAAGACTTTTAGCTTAAACACCTAAAGAATCAGAATTCCTTCTTACTACCTTCTCAGATTACTACAATATATATATGTGAAATGCCCATGTAGTATAATTATTTGCAGTAGGAAGAATCATACTGACATTAAGAGTCTCTAAAGGTCACTATCAAGTTCTTCTGAACTGCAGTGTTCTCTTCTTCAGAAATATGATGCCATATTTCAATGAAGGTAAAAAAATGCAATGAAAAACACTGAAAAGTATGCAGCCAATGTCTGAATAAATGTGATGAGAACATGAATATTCCCAGCTTTGTGTGCAAAAATCCAAAGATCATCTGCTCTTTGGTACTTCCCATCAGCAATACTGTGTATGAATATTTTACCCATTTAAATCCAGAGAGAACTTGTGAGCTCAAATTCAAAGCAATTTACCACTTTGCAGAAGTGCTTCAAATGTCTTTTCCTGCCATTTCCATCATAAGCTTTCTTAAGCACCTAAAATCACATTTCAGACACAAGGACCCATACTTTGATATCTTCTCCAGGGGTCCAGATTTTGCCTGCCACATATCCATACTAAAGTTTCCTGAAAACCTCAAATTCAGGTAATGCTCAAGCAATGCATAACTCAAGTAAATGAATCAAGGGGAAAGGAGATGCCTTTGTACATGGGCTGAGAGTACATAGGGCACCTGCATACCCTGAGATCTTTATTCTCCATGTCCCAGGACAATGCCTTAACCATAGGCTCATGTGACTTTGGGGAGAGCACTTTCTCCCCATCTTCCCTTTCCTTTGTCTCTCCCATGAACTGTGGGACAGGAACACAAATATCATGGAACCAGAAGACAGCAGGAATGATCTGACTAAATTATTCCATGCATTTACTGTGATTCTGTAGATTTCTTAGATTCCTTTTATAAAAGATGATCACTGGACTTTGAGGTGGGATGTTGGGAAAAGAGTAACAGTCCACTCTGTAAATATCACTCCAGAAACCAGGTATGGCATTTTCAGGTCCGGCAGTCTTAAACTCCTACACTTTCTTGGTGCATGTGAAAGGAAGTCACTTACTCTGGTTAGTGTGTTGCTTTGATAATAAAGACCCATCTGTGAAATCAGTAGAATGAGGGTCTAAATGGAAAGCAGGTCTACATGAAGACGAGACCCATGAGCCAAAATTGCAATATCAACACTCACAGAACTTTTAAAAGAGGATGTTAACATGATGTATGTAAGCAGTGATGTAAATGACAGATTAGCACCTTTTAAATGTACCTACATCTATGTCTACATAGCTATATATTATGAAATAATAAAGTAGCACAGCAATGAACATTTAACAAAAATGCCAGCAGCTGCATCAGTAGATCAAGAACTCTTTTTAACAGATGTCAGCTGGATGTGAGAAAAGGTTTTAAGAGAGAGCTGTTCAGCGCAAGTAGCTGGGTCTACCGAAAGTATTTTAATTTCTCCGAAGAATTGGCCAATTTCAATCTTCCCAAAATATTTACCTTAAATCAACATAAAAACACTCCTAAAAACTCCAAGTTTCTTCAACCTAGCAAACCAAAAATTCATTCTAGAAATGTTTTCTTTAGAATACTATCAGCAAAATTATTATAAGCACAAAATTATCTCTCCTCACCATAGTCTGTGACTGATTTGGGAGCACGCTGTTCTGTTTCTGCATTGCGTTTCTTATTCTTGGATTTCCAAGCATGATACACCTTTAGCCTTCGGTGGAACTCTTCCCTGCAAGCTGCCAAGAGTTCAATATCTATCCCAAAAAAAAGGAGAAGGCATGAGTGAGAAAAGTCAGAAAAATTATTTATTAAATGCTTTTCTATATTGATAGGTATATGATTTGCAATCAAGTTGTAACAATAATATGTTATAATGTAATATAAAAAACCCTTGTTCTCTGCAGCACAGGGCATGTGTTTTATGGCCCAGGAAGTCCCTCAGGGTTTGATGTATGCTTTTCTGCTTTAGAGTAAAGGCAGTCCCCAAAGTAGCTGTTGTACTGGGACATTTGGAGCAGTAAAATGCTACAAATATTTCTGATGACAGTATCACAACACAAACAGAACAGAAACAAATAAAAAAAGATAAAATTGCACCACTGAACTTTATTTCTGTAAATGAAAAAAAAGAAAAACAGCAATTTGACTGCTCAGATTTGCGTTCTTTTTTACCTATTGTAATTTTTCTGAATTTCATTATACTAAGAGACTGAATGATGACAAGGCTTTTTCATTAGTCATCTAAGAGTATCCAAGTTGGCTTGAACTCCACGGATTACTGCACCGCCTATACAGCTGAAAACATTGCTCTAGTCTTGTATACGTAAAAACAGTAAAAGAGAATGAGTTTGTTTCCGATTTCTACATCCAGGAAGAAATTCGGAGTGATCTTAAACCAGAAATTAACCACCTGCTTTCAACAGGAAGCAGGACAAAACAGTAATATCTAAAAAAGGAATAATTCTTATCTGTTACTATCTTCATAGCATTGAGGGTAAAGTGATTAATGCCCCACTCTAAGCTTCCCAAAAGAAGTTACACATTTTGAAAATTAAAGAATAATATCAATATCTAAGACAGAAAATATTTTTACACTGTGCTTTACGTGACATTTTTGCTTTCTTTATGATCTGGTGACAGCAAGAAGGGATAGCAAAAAAATTCTTAGAAAATGCAAATTCTAGGTAAAGCATAATAACTATTATCCCCTCTGTGGAAGTATATCAAACTGAGTGAACTTAATTAAGAAGCTATAATATGTATTTTATGGCCCAAGCAGCTTAATATCATAAATATATAATACCTAAAAGACATAACAATAGAAATTCTGTTTCCTTAATATGGAAATAGTTTCATGTATTGTTCTTTTGGGGGAAAGAGAACTTTTTAAAAATAATTTGTTATTCATGCCAACTTACATAAATTTTTTATCTTTGTTATAGGAAGAAAGTAACATCTTTCATATAACTACAACTTGAACTTTCTCAAATCAGAAAAAGAAAACACTTACCACAGGATGTGTTGATTGTATCACGAAGTTCTGCATATTTCCACTTACTGAGATCATGCTTCTTAGTACCAGCAGCAGCTTTTGTGGCTTGCACTGCAGGACCCCTACAATTATTTTTAAAATACATATGTATTTTTTCAAGTATTAAACAGGAATTGTTTTAAGAAGAGGAAGAGATCCCACGATCAACAATGCATCATGCTTATTACCATGCAGATCAGTAGCAGAGGGACTGAATTCTAAGGCAAAATACCACATTATTTTCAAGATGTTCAAATTATTAAGAGAAAATTAAAACATATTTTATGCACAAAGTCATATCATAATCTGATTGGCCTCCTAGATATTAAAAGGAATTGTCATTAATACTGTTCATGTATGAAGAGAGACATATTCTGTGTATCTCATCCCACACTGATGTACATCTTACTTAGTGCCAACCAAGATGCAGAAAACAAAGACTGACTGTAGACATTTTTAGTTCCATTCAAAAAACAGACAAGGAAAAATACTTCTGAAGTAGAACAAGGTGAAGGAAGAAAAGGCATTTCCTCTGCTATTTAAAATTGGTCTAGGACAAAATCCTTGTTCCAAAACTTGAGAAAATAATCTATCTTTGACAAAAACCTAACTTGAGAGAAGAAACCAAATTAATCCTATATTCACTGTACAGTGGCTATCTGATAACAGCAATATTTATTGTCATGTTGGGGCTGATGATATTGATCATCAAGAAATACCAAGGTAAAAAAGACCACTCAGATGAAAGGCTGAACAGTAAAAAAAAGACTCATCGAAACCCAGTGTTTTCCAAAGGCAAAAGGTCTTCACCATGTAGGCAATACACAAGTAAGGCAACAGCAAATGCAAGTGAGAAATTATTACTAAAATCTCAATCATCTTTAAGAAAATGTACAAGGTTTCCATGTGCAAACCAAACATTACCTGTAAAGATAAGCCTGAATTTATGGTTTTTCCCAAGAAATATGGTAAGGATAAGTGGAAGAACCCTCCCTTAGGAATGGCAAACTTCCTGTGGATTATTTGCTTATAAAATAAGTTCAAAACACTGCAACTTTCAGTGGCAATCAGCACACCTTGTAAACACTAAGGAATTCAAGAACAGGAACGGGATTTTACCAACCTCTGCTCATGACTAAGAACATAAATTGAATTCTTTCAGGATCTGAGGGAA
Source organism: Eulacestoma nigropectus (assembly GCA_013397775.1). Lineage (NCBI taxonomy): Eukaryota > Metazoa > Chordata > Aves > Passeriformes > Eulacestoma > Eulacestoma nigropectus. Next base: position 1,729,287 of record VZTE01005519.1, on the reverse strand, counting down.
TTTGTTCAAAAGAAACTAGATCTTTAACAGGGTAGCAAAGTTCTTAATGCAATAAGAAGAAACCAAGCCTTTTCATTGGAAGGTCTGTTTGTGCAGTAATATCTTTGTGGGACTGGCATATTATTACAATAGGTATAATCTAGTGAAAATTATTTTAACATTTATTTTTCCATAAAGGTCTCATGTGGTACTGTGAAGTTTTATGTTTATTTTCCTTTTTTAATTACTAGGTTATAAATAACTATTATAACCTGAAAATTTTCTTTATGCAGATACAGCAGTTTTGAAAGCAGAGATAACAAATGCAATTTAAATTTCATTGAATAAACCAAACGTTCTTCTTAACAACTGAACCATCTCTTCAGTATAATTAAAACTACAGAATCTTACTGTTGTAGTAGCAGCTTAATGCCTACTCATACTACTAATCTGAGTCCATACACAGCTTCCAGTTAGAACACGTGAGAAGTTCAACTTAAAAATTAACTCTGACTTAGCACTACTCATAAGTGTAAAACAAATAAGTGGACAAACTCCTTCAAAATATATACTTTAGTATTTTGTTATTATTGGCATTCCTGTAGGACATTAAGGATTGCTGATAAATAATTTCCGCTGCCTGGTGTCTAACCGTCTTGAACCTAATTTGACAAATCCTAAGGATTTTCCTAATTTAACAACACTACCCACCACTCTAAGAGTTTGCTACCTAATTTAGAGCAGCAGAACTAGGCTGTACGATCTCTGGTTAAACTAGTAATCTTTAAGAATGCTAATCCAGTTGAATGGCTTAGTCTTTCTATTAGGGTACTACTCTGCACTCTGAAGATCACTTACGTGTTTTCTACATGACTTTAAGCATAACAGTCTGGCAGTAAGAGGAGCATCACACTTGACATTCAATCTTCACTGCTCCATATGAGAGTTACGTATCATAAACACTATTTTCAGACTAAAAATACAAAAGATCAGTCTCACGTCAAAACTTTCCAGGGTATGAAAAGTGAGACAAATTTAGTTAAACAAGCATGTACTAAGAGGTATTGCATTTTGAATTCAACCAAAACACAGAGCCTCTGATTCTGCCCCAAAGTTTTGTCATTTTTTTGGACATTAGAAATTGGCCATCATCATTGGAACTGTGTCAATATATGCAATACAACATGGCCATTTAAATTCACATGGTACCTTAATTACATACAATGTGGTTTATTCCTCTTCTTAAAATAACACTGCAGAAAAAAAATTTTTACCAGCTGTATTCCAATTATCCATGCTACCACTAGAAAACCCATCAAACACGTGAGACCGATCTTCTTCAGACTATATATACACAGCTTAGTAACTTGTTTAACAACAGATTCGCTTTTAAAAACTCTAAACAATTTTTTTGCTTCTGTAAGCTTCATAAAAACAATGTCAAAGGTTATTTCTGCCCTCAAGTTGCAGAAAAAACTTTCTAATTACTTGCTGATATGGAAGACAATCATAACAATTTCTTTGAACAGAGAATTTGTATTTTACCAACTAGTATATTCAGACCAAAACCTGCATTTATTTTTCCTTCTGCACTGTGCATAAAATCTTGCATTACCATTCAAGAAATCTCAGAAGAAATTCAAGAAATCTGTTTGGATATCTTAAGAGGGTTTTTAATATGCTCTTACCATGGTAATTTTCAAAACTGCTTTTATTTTATGAGAACTCTAATTAGAATATTTTCTTATTAAATGCACGAACAGTTACGTTACTATTAAATAACTTCATTAACTCTGTGCTGAATCTGTAGAAATATGCCTTTAAAAGATGTGGAGCCTTGTGCTCTATTATCACAGAAGTGAAAAGAGAAGAAAGCTGGAGACACATTAACAAAATTACACAAAAAAACAGGGTAGGTGAACTATTCTTATTCCTTTTTAGTATAATCAATTAAAATAGCAGAAAAATAATTGCTGAAAAAAAAAGGTATTGGTAAAGGAAATTTACCTGAAAGATGTCATTTAGTTAACCACTTATTTAAAAAAAAAACCCAGATTCCATTACTTTTAATTCCATAATAATTCAACTCATTCCATGTGTGATTTGTTTTTATAAAATGATTGATTCACCAGTGCTATATATTCTCACCTACCTAGACAATATTTCTGACATTTCTGTGGCCATTTGTTCCCTACAAGAAAATTGGTAAATGAGCATAAACCAAATATATTGATATAAAAACAGCCTTTATAACTGTGAAAGTCTCTTGACAATCAAACCAAAGTTAAATTAAGTGCACAGGAAATGGCTACTTATTTTAAATTATTTACATACATACATATACATACACACACAGAGTCCTGATTCTGTAAAGAGCAATAAATCACACACGGCAGTTAAAAATGGATGGTATGTGAAAAACTTTACAGCAATTATATAATATTTTTTGAATAGATATTATTAGGTAAATTTGATTATTAAAGGGTTTATTAGACAAGCAAAGTAGTGAATATAAGGCGTTACAAACTGATTTAGACATTACAGATGCATACTAATCAAGATTACTCTGGGGTATTAGTATATAAGAGGACAATATCAATTTCTTTTGATTAATTAGTGTGGCTTTTATCTATTAGAGCATTCAAATGGAAAAAAATGCCATACGCAGTCATTTGTGGCTTTGTTCCATTGGCTCTGCAAGTAGAAGACATTTATGTTAGACAGACTACTGCCTAGTTAATATTCTAATAATCTGAAGTGAGAAAAGGTGGGTCAATAGCATTTCCTGCTCTCTCACATCTTATGATCTTATCTAGTATCTTATGAATTTTTTTATTATTTTTTTTTAACTGATTATATAGACCTTTTTCCCCCTGCAACTTTCTCATTCAGTCTTGACTTAAATTATAATCTAGAAAAAAAAGCACAAGTGAGAACTTCCCCCAGCCCTTCTCCCCTGTCCCATCTTTCAATCGGAGACTTTAAGACTGGCTACTGATACATTTCATGCTTGGATAAGCGTATCACAAGAAGTAACAGCAATCCTCCCATAGCTACTCTGGGAACAGGACGGATGCTTCTTCCTGCAAGCTGTGAACAGACCCCGAGTCTATCTGCAGTACTGGACACTCAGAGATGCACACATGTAGCACTAAACATGCTACAAATTAGGATTTTTTTTGATTGTTCCGATGCAACACCCAGAACAGATACACTCACAACAGTCTCTACGACTAGCTTCTTTTGGTGTCATATGCCATATCGTGTGTTTCAAGAAGCCACAGGAAAACACTGCCCAGTTGAAAGCAGATACCTATTATTTAAATTATTTTTTTACTTAAGTGCTAAGCACTACCATTAATTTACCCCTAGGTGCAGTAAATCACTTATTACACATCCTTTCAAACTGTGGATGAGTAGCAAAATTGGATAAAGCTAGACAAGGTCCAGCAGATCCAGCACAGACTAAGCATGAATGAAAATGTTGAATCTGCTGCCAGAACAGCCAACTTTTCTTCTTTACAGAAACCAACAAATATATTTTTCAAGGAAACTGCTAATACTTACTCACCCTGAAATATCTATGAAAGCTAATGGTGAATGTAGCAGGGTATTGAGGAGAAAAGAAATAAAGTAGAGGCTAGTCATGTTCAAACATGACAACACAAAAGTGTCACATCTTCCTTAAAAATAAGCACATAAAATCCCCTTTTTTTACTCTTTTCACTCCACAGTTAGCACCACACAATGGAAAATACCTTTTATTCATGCCAATATGCGAGCATGAAAACCATTTTTTATAAAACTGCACGAAAACACTGCAGAACCAGCACACTGCATGAATTCAGTACGAAGTCATACATGCTTTACCTTACTACAGCAAAATTTAACAGAAAAGGTATATATACTTATATAAAAGCCAATGATTTTAGTGCATCACATATATGTAATATGTCAGCCTCAAATGTAGAAGATGGCAGACTAGAACTTCTTTAGACTCTAGCAAAATTTTGATTGGTATTATATAAAATAAGCCCTGAGAATTTATGATTTAATTATTAAATTGTGTGTTTTGTTCTAACCAATAGTTTCAATTTCACTAAATTTCCATAGCTGCTGCATTTAAGCCAACACCTAAAATTACACGAAAATCTATCCTCTGATTTCAGTAGAAGACATTGAGGCCTAGGGAATGTTTTAATATTTTGATTTTAAACAAAACAAAATAAAGTCAAATCAAAGATTAAATTAAAAGCATTCTATTCAGGTTTTGAACGTGCTTTAAACTATTTGAAGTAGACTTTAGAAACAGAAGGGAAAATAACTTGCCAATGAGATTAAAAAAAATCTCATATAAGCAGAAAAAACTATCACTTTTTTCCAGATTTAGGTGTTATCTTGCTCAAGAAAGGATTTACATCTCTATGCTAACATTAACAGACCATGCAGCACTTTCCAGTCATTCAGAAGAGTCTTCAGTCTCCTACCACAGGCTACATAGCAGAGAGAAACTGACAGTCAAAGAGTTATGATGACAATTAGTTCATCATCCGTTCTGGGATTATACAAGAAAGACAAATGCCAAAATCACCCATGAGCAGTAGGAAACACTGTGGACATTAGAGCTCCACTGACAGAAAAGTTACTGAATTCTCTGAGTTCTTCTTGTCTACTGCCTCCTTTCTTTAATATTTAAAAGAACTCTGCCAGGTGCAACACTAGAGTGACTTTGTGTTTACCTTCAAAGTATTGCACCAAAATCCAGACAGGGAAAGTGGTGAAGCACTGGAAAGGCTGCCCAGGGTAGCTGTGGATGCCTCATCTCCAAAGGTGTTCAAGACCAGGTTGGATGGGGCTCTGAGCTACCTGGCTTAGTGGAAGGTGTCCCTCCCCATGGCAGGGGGTTGGAATGAGATGATGTTCAAGGTCTCCTTCCAACCCAAACCGTTCTGATTCTGTGAATTGAGCAAGTCAGTCTCATTGGAGACAATATCACAGCTATTGTAGAATTGAGGGGAAAACCACAATTATTTCAGTGTAACTGTCTAAAAGTCAGTATTGTATATGACAAAAAAAAATACCCACCTATCTCAAGTAGGCATACAGTTATTAAAAAAAAGTATACATCTAGATAAAATAGGGTAGCAAATGGAACACATCTGGGAGTTTGAAATTCCATGGAAACATAGCGGATTTTCTTGCACTCAATTCAACAATAACAAACGGAGTAGAGCTGTACTAATGAAGTCATGTGACCACCTTCATAGGTCCCTTTAGGCAACTTGACCAGTAAGTACCATTTTTACTGGAACTTCTAAGATGCTTCTAAGGCATCACCTTTTACACACAAAGAGCTCTCGCTTTGCAGACAGGTAGTGTGGTTCTGTGTATCAAAAGTTAAGCTCTTCTTATGACACATCAAAAATTCGCACAAAACAAGACTAACATTTAATTTTTGGACCCATCTATGTTAGATATGTTCATTCCACTTGAAAAAATCTTACCAGTCATGACCCAGAAACAACTATTATTTCTGCATTCAAAGCAGGCTTCTTGTTTAAAAAACAAAATCCCACACAAATTCACTGTACAAATGGAACCATCAAGTCCTAGCAAAGATGTATTTTATTACTACTTACCACTGAAGAAATTCCATTCCCTACTTTAAATGAGTCACAAAAACCAGAATTTAAAGTTTGCAACCTTGTCAGAACTCAAAAAGAGAAAGAGAACTGCAGTCATATTCACAAGCACAATTCACAAAATTACTGATGCTGCAAGATGCAAAATGGAGAAAGTCTAAGCAAAAGCAATTTATTTCTAACAAATTTCAAAAGTTAATTTGAAAAACATTCCAATACACTGACTAAGAAGGTCCACTTAATAAACATGAAGTTACATAAAAACAACAAGAGCATAGTCTTAAAGGGATCAGGATAGGAAGAAAACAAAAAAACACCACAGAGAGGAAAATGTAACTACTTAACTCCATACCTGCGCAAACCTAAATCAAGCTGAGCTTCATCACCGATGAGTTCTGCCTCGCTCTGGGCAATTCTCATTGCAAGTTCATGGTCACGACGTTCCTGTTCAAGCACTGCCTGGTGCTGGGTTTCCTCCTCTCGCTCTCTAGCTAGCTGAGCCTCAATTTCAGCCTGTTTTAGAATAACGCACCTTTAACCTTACCCAATCAAAACCAAAATGCTACAAAAAATCAATATTTGAAAAATATGCTAAGTAGTATATTAGCTTTTCAAAACACGTACAGTTTACAGAACTGAAAAATTACCCGTTAGTATTTAGTTTGACTCAAGAAAAATGAAACAGCTACAAACTGAATCTTGGTTTTTATGTAGTTTATCAAATAATTATTGTCCACCACTTGTATTACCTTTTCAAATAAAGTGCCAAGTAATTATTACTTATTTTAAAAAAATATATGAAGTATTTTGTTCACTATTATGCAAATTAGTCTACAAAAGCTTTTAGAATCATTATCTTTAACTTTAAAATAACTTTTAAAACCCTTTAAAAACAGATGCACCTCTACTCAGAACACCTGAAGTTGCATGAGAACTAGAAATAGGTGATCTGTCTTGGGATGCCCTAAACATGACATTCGTCTTGTATTTACTACTAAAGCAACACCAGTGAAGGACTTTGAGATATGCATTTATAGAAATAAGCCATTAGACTCAGTGAAGAACCTAAGCTACAAAAAAGATTTAAAAATAAGTAAATAAATACAACAAAGCAAACAGGCAGCCCCAAAACAAACACCACAATAACAAAAAATTCCCCAAAGCCACACACAGCTAAAGCATTAACCTGAATACGCTTTTCTTCCTCTTCCCTCTTTTTTCTCTCTTCCTCTTCTTGTTTTCTCTTTGCCTCAATCTCAGATTTCCTATTACATAAGAGGAGAAGGAAATGAAAATATGTTATTATAATGCAAGTGAACAAGAAATAGTAAGAAACACAAAGTCTCTTTCGTAAAACTGAATAGTAATCCAGAAGTCAGTGCAGTCCTGATGACATTACATGTAAGTAATGAAATTTTTCAAGTTCATCTGTATTTCCAGCTGCATCATATAATTTCTTCCATATGCTCTTTTGACACTTGCCTTATAAATCACTGGGAAAGGAAATGTTTCAACATTGCATAGCACACCTGGAATACAATTCAAGTGACTCTCTAAGTGTAAGTGTATCAAAAACAACCTCTTTAAAAAGCCTTTCCTGTTTTCTTCTCATTCTATAACCAGCAACTTATTCAAATTCAAGACTCACAGGCGTCTTTCCTCTTCATCCTTCCTTCGTTTTTGTTCTTCCTCTTCACGTCTCTTTCTTTCTTTTTCCATTTCCTCCTGGATGCATCGTAGCCTCTCTGCTTCATCCTCTTGCTGCTTCTTCTTTTGCAGTGCACTCAGAAGCTGCTCTGAGCTTTTAACTAAAGCATCATATTCTTTCTGTATCTGTTCTCTAGTCATTATAGTGGTCTGCAAAAATAATAAGGGGGTTATTCTTTTTCATTTGTACGTCACTTTTGAAAACAAATACTGAAAAAATATTAAGTGAAATGAGATCACTAAGCACTATACTTAAATCATATACACGCTTCAGGGTGGGGAAGCTTGAGTCCATTCTTCCCTTTCTCAGTAAAATCCTGAGAACCCATTACTCTCCTCTCTCCTATAAAACCATACAAAGAAATCTCCATTTCATCATTGGAATTAAACATGACTTCTTTTCAAAACATGCCTTCGTATTTTAAATCTTGCCATTTTAAGCAACAGAAATTAATTCTTAACATGCTAGGATGGAAGGCTTGCCCACGTGTATTTCGCATTGTGTTCTTCTTTAGTGGTTATTTACAGCTCTGCTTTTACGTTGTAGCATAAAATAGTTTTTCTTAATATTTCTGCTAGCACTCAGAAAAAATATTGCAACGTGCTGTGACTAACTTTTTCTAAGAAGTTATTAGTAACAAATGATAGGTTGAAAACACTTCAAAAATAGCCTTTGCTACACATGTTTTCAAACTTTATTGACAGGTACAATTTAATTTCATTTTACAATTCACATCTTACTAATACAACAGCAATATGGGGTGTTTGCTGACCTTTTCTGATAGTGTATCATGATGATAATCAAATTATACCACTTTTATTAGAAAAGAGAACTCTAAGTTGACAGGTTAACTCTACCATCTTTTCAACAGTGATTTTAAAGAGACAAATCTTCATATGGTACACTAAGAAAGCCATAATATTGCATGAAACAAGAATTCAACAAACCAAATTTTTTCTAACACTAATAAATGCCAGTGTGCTTTCAGTTTGTTTTTGTGCTTCTGTGGTAAGAAACAGAGAACTATAGACCTGAAGCATAATCAGCAAGCTGAATTCTCTTTACTACCAAGTCTGAAAAAACCTCGTAACTGGAATAGAAATGCCTTTATTCTGTATAAAATGTTTGTCTCTTTCAGCCCTTATTAAGTTAAAATATTAGTAATATGCATTATTCCAATAAAGAAAGCAACAAACAAATTATTGACAATACTTGTCTCATAATATCAACATGCATTTTTTCTTTAAAACCTTCAGTACTAATTTTGACACACAGATAATAATACCAAAGTCTAGACATATTCACCTATTTTCAGGATTCACTTCAGTTATATTCACAAATAATTTTAAACAGGAATTAGCCAATGACTGAAAATTAAGACCACCATATTAAAGTATCTTTTCTATTAAGAAAAATGCATTGGCCTTCTTCTTTAGATGAAGCTTTTTAAAGATTCCAGTACCAAGACACTACTTCTCTCATTATTATCACATACCTTAATTTTGGTCATTGAAGCATCAATAGAATCCTCCAGCTCCTTGACCTGCTTGCTTGTCTCTGCTTTCCCCTCTTTCAGAGCACTTACAACTTCATTAAATTTATCAAGTCTCTTCTTCAGTGTACGTACTTTTATCAGGCCATCAATGCTGTGAAGGTAAGACAGCTTATTTGTATCTTGAGATGATTTTGGAAGGTGATATTTTTAAAACTCCACTAATCACTGATGTAAAAAAGGTAGACAGGGGAGATGTTATGCCTTCTGACAAAACTCACCCTCTTTTTTGAATTCAAACATTATCACATCAAGTAACTAAGTAATAGAGCCTTTTCCAAGCAGTTCTAAAACTAATTAGCACACAGTGACTCAAAATGGAAAAATGCATTTTTATTTTGATAATTAGTTGGGGTTGGTTTTTGGGGGTTTTTTTCCACAATAATAAATCATTAGTATCCACTAGAGGATTTTAACTGGAGGGGATAAAGTAGTCGTGTTGTACCATTTATTCAAAGAGCAGTAACGTAATGAATCAGATAAAACTTAACTACGCAGCAGGGAACACAGTCATTACACCCCAAAGGAGTGAGAAAACAAGCCTGGGGAAGAGTTCAGGAAAACTCAGGAGTTTTTTTAAGAACCGCTATTGAAGGCCCCACACAGAAGTTACAACTCTGCAGACAGTCTTCCTAAACAGAAATCACTGAACTGGGATTCACAAAATCAACATACAAAAGTAAAAACTAAATCAAATCATTAAAGATGGCCACCAAATAGCTCAAAAATAAAGGAAATGTTAAAAATGCCAAGATTCAAAATGAAATATAATTCTCAAAGGATATAAAAGAAAACCCTTTATAAGAAGCCCGCTACTAGAACAGAATCTCTGTCAAAGAACATAAAGGTGTCAGCAGAGCTTAATGACTGAAGTAGATTTTCCTTCAGTATTCCCTGCAATCAGCTAATGGAATTAATTTCAAGAGGAGACAAGACAGACAGAACACAATTATTTTTAAGATTAAAATGAAAGGCAGCCTATAAAGGAAGGTATGAATGGGTGTGTTGGTATAACACACTCTGGTTTTTTGTGGGGGTGGGAGAAAAGCTGCTCTAAACTTCTGTGTCCGGCACAGAGCCAATTTCTGAAGGCTCTGACCATGGGCAGGTTACTGGCCCAATTAGACAAGTCAGTAACACCTCTGTGGTGACATATTTAAGAAAGGAAAAACCGTGGGAAGTTCTCTCTCTTCTTCTCCCCAGGGGTGGTGAGGCGGCCGCCGGGACCCATCCCAGCGTGGGCTGCCAGGGCCCATCCCGGCAGGGGCCACTGTGGGCCGTGCGGCTGGGGCCTTCCCAAGGCCAGGACCGCATGGCCAGGGCCATCCTGAGGCCGAGGCCGGCCGTGCGGTGCCGACAGGACCATGTAGCCAGCAGTGAGAGACATGGCGAGCAATTCCCTGACGCAGAGCCTGGACAAGATCAACCTCTCAGCTGCAACTTACAGACACCAACTTTCTTCTAAGTCAGAGGAAAAGGAAACGTGAGGACACGTAAGGAAAACCAACATGGTGGCACCGAGGTCAGTGAAAAAAAGGAGAGGGAGGAGATGCTCCAAGCACCGGAGCTGAGGTTCTCCTGCAGGCCGTGGTGAGGACTATAATACAACAAACTGTTTCCCTGTAATTCATGAGGTGCATGGTGGGGTGCAGAGATCCACACGCAGCCAGTGAAGAAGAGTACTTGCACTGGAGCGCGTGGATGCTCAAAAGCTGTAATCTAGTGAGGAACTCAAACAGAGAGAGATGATCCTTGCTTTTAGAGATAGAGAGCCTTCGCTTCCAAACTAGAACAGCTCATCCTTAAAAGAGTAGACCCCATGAACTAAAATGACCCACACTAGGCACTTGTGGGAAGACTGCTTGGCCCGTGGGAGAGACACATTGCAGCAGGTTCAGGTGGGACTGTTGCTCGTGGAAGTTAAAACCACGCTAGAAAAGTTCGCAGAGAACTATCTCCCGTGGGAAGGATCCCACGGCACAGCAGAAGAAACTCTTTTCCTTAAGCATACTGAAGAAAGATTTTTAAGAAGTGAAATACTGACCAAAACCCCATGTTTTGTTTCCTTGCGTGGTCGGTAGAAAGAGGGAGGGACTGAGAAAGAAAGGTGTTCTGAAGGTTTGCTTTGGTTCTCATTACCCTTTTACTTTTAATTCTGTTAATAATCTTTATACTGTTTAAGTTTTGAACCTGTTTTGCCTTAAAGTGGTTTTTTTTCAATAATCCTTATCTCAACTCATGAAAATGAAGTTTTCAATTCCCCCTCTTCTGCTCAGCTATAGCAGAGGAAAATAAGTAGATGGTTTTTTCCTGGGTGCCTGGCGCTTAGCCAGCATCAAACCATGACAATGGGTAAAGGACAAAAATTAATGAACTTAAATTAAATTAGAAAGACTTAAGAAAGGATTTCTAAAAACAAGGCTGTCACTGAATGATTTTATGAACAAAGAGCTAAAGAAACATCTCTTAGGAAAGGTTCAGATTTAGTCTATTCATCCTTGGGAAAGAGCAAAGGAACACGGAACCTCTCAGTCTCCTTCAATTGCACTTACCATCATTCTATGATTTCCGATATATTTGGTTAAGTAAAGTAAATCTCTTCTACCTACATTCACAGGAAAATACTATTTAAAACATTTTCTTCAACCAAGGAATATCTTCTTACCGTGGTTTGTGCTTTCTCTTGCAAAGCCACATACGAATAGTCTTTTGTATTTTAATGCAGGCACTGGCTCGATATTTTATCTTATTTTTCACTGTAAACAGATGGAAGATAGAGTCTTAATGTTTTATACAGTTTAACACAACTTCTATCTTCCTCACACATTTGATGTCTCAAAACCGTATGCAGACTACAGGTGCTTGAGACCTTGTTCTATATTGGAACCACAACACGTAAGACACAGAACAGCGGAATTCACAATCTTGGGCCAGGTATAGAGAGGCTCCCACCCAAAACCAACAGGAACAATGAAATGTGTGCAGACCTCTCCCCATCTCCCAGACACCTTTACTGAAGCACACCACAAGTGCCAATCTCTATTCCACATCACCTTACTCCTACTCTGCACAGTAAAGTTCAAGACCAGGTTGGATTGGGCACTGAGCAACCTGGTCTAGTGGGAGGTGTCCTGGTCCATGGCGGGGGGGTTGGAACTAGAGGATCTTTAAGGTCTCTTCCAACCCAGGCCATTCTATGATTCTATCAACTGGGCAGGCTAAGCACTTAGAAACTGCTTATCAACAGCAACAGGGACTTATTTGCTGATGAGCAGTAATCTCTGGAGCGGAGTTTTTTGACCTGTACTTTATGGCACTGCTTTCAAACATGCAGTTTCTGTCTGAAGATGACAACCTCTGTGCAGGCATCTTCCAGAACTAAATGATTCCCATGCTGCCAGCTACGAGTGGGACTACTCTTTCCTGCTGATGCTGAAGTCTCTTCCTGGCAAGACCTGTGACAGCTGGTTAGTTATGTGCACGGGATCAGCCAGGCCTAGTAAGCACCCAGGCAGCCTGGACACAGGAGACTAGTGCTGGCCTGTAATGCCCCACTTTGTAAAACCTCTGCTGTAATCCCTCCCCATGTACCTAACACACAGCACACTAAAAAATAAAAAAGAAAAAAAAAAAGAAAAATCTCACCAACCTTGAAATCAATTACTCAGACTTCCGTATGTAACCATCTGCTATATGTGTCCTTGGCCACATTTCAAGGTGATAATAATTGCTTTGCTGTATTTTTAACAAACATTTTGATTTAATAAAACATAAAATACATACATTTAATCACCGAGAGAGAACACCATTGAACTTTTTTCCAACGACTGCAGATAAGCCAGCGATTCACTCGTTTAACCAGCTCTGCTAAGTGATCTGGATCAGACTTCATTATCTGATCAAACTCTGCAAACTAAATAATAATTAAAACAAGTTTTACAAATTAGGAGGACAGAGAGTGTTAGACATTATTATTTAAGATCATGCTGAGTAAAAATATTTTTAACGTAAACTGTATGTCATTATATCAGCTTTCAATTAAAGTGAGCAGATAAATTTTATTACACTTTGTTGTTTAATGATAACAGAAATGACAATTGCAGATTTTTTGCTTGTTTTATGGATGTCCAACACTTGGCATTCTGAATGCTCTCACCCTTTACTAATCACCAAAAATATTTATTGCCAAAATTTTTTAAAATCAATTGTTTTTCTACATCCTGGAAATGAACTCTAGCCTTCCACAACTTCAAGATACATCTAATTATATATCTGTGGAAAAAAATAAAAGCTGAAAGCACTTCTCAATTTTTAACCTTTGTATAAGGTTCCTATTGAAGGCAACGTTTTCTGAAAATCCTGCACTTCTGCTTTTCAGTAATTATATGATAGGAAGAACATTCTTCTGGGATTACAATAATTTTCCTTTCTCATCACAATAGCTCTCTACTTCATCCCCTTTCTCTGAATAGCAGCAGCAATGCTTGGAATCACAGAAAGAGATTTCAGATATACAGATTTTACTAGAAAATATTTCTTATTGGTTCTGACTTCTTCTTTATGATAGTCAACATAATTCTTGGAATACAAATATTGCATTAGAAATACTGTAGCATCAGCAACAAGACTATAAAGCCAATTGTATCAGTACTAATACTGTGGTTTATTCAAAGAAAATGAACAAAATTATTTACAAAAATCCTGGGCAACCTTATTTAGGTTGGCCACACTTTTATCAAGATGTTAAACAATGTCACCTTCTTTTCAATGTCTTTTCAAACTGAAATTATTCTAAGATTCATAATCATGCACTTCAAGAAAAAGATTACCTTGCCGGGTCTAAAAAACACCTTGGTTAGCCCGAATTTGTAATCATTTTCATTCAGTCCCAGGGCTTTAAATAGGGCCTGAAACACAGAAAACAGAAAGGATTATATTCTGCCTCCTTTGAAAAACCACAAAAACCAATGCTACAATACATTTTCTCTCCTGGATGATACAGAAGAATTAATTTATTTCTTACTTTGCAAAAAAGCCTAGGGTCCAGTCGAGCCAATTTTTCAGGCAAGTATTTCTTGTACATATTATATAGTTCATGAAATGAAGCTCGTGACGGGAAACCACCTTGCATCAAATCCAGAACTGAAACCATCCCTAAATTCACAGAGACACATGCAGAAAAGCTGGGATCAGTAACATGCAAATTAAGCAGTGAATTTTATGATAACCAGTAGGTTTATGTCGTAAGACTTAAAGACATTGTTCAGTGACTAAACCACAAAGTTCAGCTGGGACTTGATCAAACCTCAAGCATTTTCTGATGATGTGATCAGCCACAAAAAAGTTAATACTGAACACATGAGAAGAGCCCATAAAGTTTTCTCTCTACTTGAGAGGTAAGTAACATTCAATCATGCACAGGATTTTTTTTCTAACATTTCTTCTAAAAATTTTTTTCTTTTCAGCAGATTTGACATTTTCATTTTTAAAGGGAAGAAAAAAACCCCAAACCACCAAATAATGCCCAACCAGGATTTTAATCATGGGAATGGTATTTGTGAGATGTGGTGTAGATGCAATCTCAAATACATATGCAGCACTAGAACATTTAGTGTACTTGAAATACAAGGTATCAACTGCTAAGATGTAACTTTAATGTCCTGAATAATGTTACTACATTTTGGCTGCAACTAGGACACCAGTAAAGCCCAGACACAGTCAGTAAGATTCAAATTACTTCAGCAGCACAGGCCATATCAGTTTTTACCCGCTACTTTACATAACCCTATCAACAGAGGCTGCAGGTAAGTTTTTAAGTTAGCCCTTAATTTGTGTTTGCTGTCTTAAAATTTAATCTTTTGCATATTTGCTTTCAATAGAAATTTAATTTGTTTATGCTAAGTCTTTGTTTTTCAAAAAGTTCAGTGGGGCATGAGCAAATAAAGCTGTAAATTTGGAAAGCATCTAGCATTTCAAGAATAATGAAGATGCAGCATTGTGTCCATGTTGGATGTTCAGCTCCAAATCAAGTTAATAGTGATATAAAGAAACTTTTGAGAAAGTAAACCAGTATGATTAAAGACTATCAAAGTATCTATAAAACCAAAGAACACTGGTGTGCTTCAATTATTAGATATCTCAGCTAACACTGACTGCCTCTAAATGCACACGGAAGTTTCTAACACTTCAACTGCCACAGAAATTTAAAATTCTATTGTTCCAGACTGAACTGATGCCCTAAATAACACTGTTGGCAACACAAAGAGATGGATTCAGCTCCAAGTCAGGAAATCTAAATTTATGCACCCAAAAATGGCTACGTAGCTTCTTACATATGCACCTGATGTCTGACCTCTCATTATAAGAAAAACAGTTGACGAAAATTACATCAACTCTTCTTGCGAAGAAGAGACCTAATGGCAGTTCAGACGAGTTATTTCTAGGGTTCTATTGACTAAAATAGAAAGTTACTAAAAATCTAAATAGCTGTTCATAAGGCATAAATAACCTACCTTCTAGAAAACAGTTCAAGCAAGGAAATGCTGCTTTCATCCCACATATTTCAAACTTAAGTTAATACATAATCCCCGAAGTAAAAAACAGAGGGAAAAACAGCAGAGGCATACATTACCCGAACACTGAAGCTGAGAGAGGATCTGTCCTCCTTCAAAATGGTGACTTGTCATCTTTAGATTAGGTTTGATACAGCGAATAAAGCTGGATCCCTATGACCAAAGCAAGAAGTTAGGAAAATCTACACATTTTTAAAACTCCTAAAATAGCAGTTAATGATTTAAGACTTATGAGTGGGGGAGGGGGGAAAGATACAAAATAATAGTATTCTAAAAGAGAAATGCTGACATTATCATAGAATCATAGAATGTTAAGGGGTTGGAATGGGCCTTAAAGATAATCAAGTCCTAGCCCCATTCTTTTTCTCTCATATAACAGTTTTGCACTGTAACCTTGGTCTTGATATAACTGATCTCAATGCTCAAGATATTAATTGGATCCTCAATTTTGTTGAATTTTCACTCAACTATTCTCCTTAACATGTATACAATCTGACTATGATTTATGACTCTAGATTCTACTACCCTCATTATCTTCTACAGTCACAGCACTAAAATGCCTTAGTCCTCAAGAGTTCACATCAGCGAACAAATATTCATTAGGGGGCTCAGGTTCTTTGACCATCTGTGCATTTAGAGCCTATCAAAAAAGCAAAATGAAAAAATATATTTTTAATGGCTTTATGGAATTTGGAAACAGTAATTAATGATAAATTACTTCCTAAATAACTTACTTCTAAGTAGTATTTCTAAATTTTCTGCAAATTAGTCATCAACGATAACCAATGCACAGAAAGAAGTAAAAGTGACAAAAAAGGAGATGGCAGCACAGACAGATTTCATACTGCTCATTCAAATTGTTTACTTCCATTCTACAACTTTTTTGAAGGTGGTGGGTTTTCCTTTTTTCAAGTAAATCAATAACCATCACATGCACAGGAAGATGTTCCCAAAGTGCCATGCAGCTGCAAACTCCAAAGCAATTACTAATTACATGTATTGTAAGCCATAATATTGAGATAGTCTATTTTGCCTTACATCAGAAAACTGTGAACGTACATCTGTATATATATACTTACAGTACTGTGAAGCTTCTCAAGAAGCAAATTTAACTGAGTCTGTAAAAGAAAACAGGTATTTCAAGAGCCTTACCATGGCAAGTACAGAAATATACACACCAAATTGAGGTACAGCATTACTGCATGCATGTTCATGGTTAGTGAGACAGAACTGATAAACCAAACATTCACAAAGTTTAATAGACAAAATCATGCAAGTGTGCATGAATGGCCCTGAGGAGATTGACTGTATTTAATTGTACAACAATACTGCATGGACTAGTCACTTATTATAACACAGTTATCAAAAAAACATGCATGTCCATTTGGGAAAATAAAAAATAATGACTATGTAATAAAATTATTAAAAAAAAAGAGATCGATCAGCAATCATTTTTAAAAAATACACTGAAAATTTGTGAAATCCCAAATTTACTCTATAACAAGCATTATTTGTATGTTAAATAATTAACACAGAAAATATGTTCTCAGGGTATTCTTGTGGGTTTTTCTGAAGCTATGTCAATATTTATCTGCAATAATCTATTTTTATTTCCAAACTTCCAACTTTTTAATTCTCTATTGATGACAAAAAACCTACAATTTTAGAATGACATTTACTGAGGTTGCATTTAAATATACTGTGATGAGAAAAGACTGCAATACTACTATTATTTGGAATCAAGTCTCTTTGGATAACCAGAGACTTAAGGCTATCGGAGAAAACAAGTTAGAGTTGCTATTGAAAGTAATTGGTAGGGACCTAAAATATTCCAAAACCACATCAGGAAAATTGCAATATTTTTACTTTAGAGATGTGTCTGTTTTGCCACATTGATTACTGCTGGGCAGACTTCCTAGTTTATTAGCAAGCTTTAAGTATATAGACTGCAGCAATACAAATTCAGTACGTCCTAACATATTTATTTTCAGCACTGGAAGCAAAATTCAAAGGATCTGACTTTTAACTACTTTTTTTTAGCCAGATCTTTCAACTACGTTGAATCCAAGAAACAAGATTTGTATGGGTAGTGTGCACCACCTACAGCTGCAAGTTGTCCTTCTGGTAGATAAAATTGTTTTGGGATATTTTAACTTAACATGGATATGGTTAGAAAGAGTGCCACAAGAAGCATGACAAACACTAATAACCTCCTGCTCAGTTCTCACTTACACATACTCATATCTCAACTTGATCATAATAATGTTTTCTTAAGTTTGAAACACTTAAGTTTGCAAGGGACAGACTAATTTCCTTCAATAAAATACATTTCTGCTTGAGGAAAAATACCCCTTCCTTATACTCTGATTTGACAAGAAATAAGCCAGAGCTATTCTCAGGTGAATTTCTCCAACAAAATGTGTATATGAGTAAAGCATATTGCTAAAACTACTACTCTTTGAATTGTTACAATTTAATTCATCATCGGCATACAGTAAAATAATTGCAAATAATCTTGAAGAGATCTGATGATAAATTAATCATTATTTTCTCAACTGATTTAAAAGACTTAATTTTAATTAGTTATAAGGAAGGGATGTATGAAGGATTTCATAAAGAGAAGTCCCTGCAACTTCATCTAATAATTGATATAATTAGAAGAATTTCTAATTTCAGTAGTTCAGAAAACTGACTTAGAAATTAAGGTACTAAGAATTCTTATTCTTAAAGAGATGAAATATCTAGTAAATCAAAGACCTTATTTTGATGTCATCTGAAGTGAAATTTTCAAGGCTATTAGTGTTCACCAGCATCACATGCTGTGTCTGGGAAGGTAACACTAAATGAATTATTGGAAGTAACACATACATTCAAAATGCCATTAAACTTGAAAACATTGAAAGAATTATAGATTGATGGGCCAGATCCAAAGAGGATGTTAGTTGTGTTCTAGGTGGAGGGGTGAACACCAAAGTTCAAAGGGAAATCCCAAAAAGTTCCCCACTCCATTGCTGCTTAACTTTAAAAATGCCTCCCTTTTAATTCACCTCTCCTTGGACAGTGGTATCAAGTCCCTATCACCTGAACATGGGGTGCTAAATTCAAGAGAAATTGAAAATTCAGATGGAAGGAAGTGTAAACTATCTCAGAAGATCCCCCAGTTGATTTCATCTAAAAAATTGTGGATCCTAGTTTCACTTACAGCAGACTCATGGCTGCAGGGTTTGCTCAGGACATGGCTTATCTGTATGCAATTTTTCAGTCTACCTGATGATCATGTATTTTATATTAAACCAATTGCTACAGTTTAATTCAACAACCACTATAGAATAAGAAGGAGTTAAAAAGAATCATCAGAGCAAAACTCAAGACAGCAATCTGCCCAATTCCCAGTTAAATGCCAAAACCACTACAAGTCAGGCTCTCTCTCCTAGTCCTCCTGGCCTCATGAAAATTTTATTTCTGGCTACCTAACCAAACAACTCCAGAAGGGTGTAATGAGAACACCCTTTATCAGACTGACTAATAACTTGGCGCTCACTACAGGAATAAAATAGCCATAGAACCCTGAATACAGTATAGACCTGAAGCAGAATACTATTACAATAAAAAGCGAGTGTGCTGCTACCATATATTTCCTGTTCTTCAGCCCCTGCATCTTTAGAGAACAGCTCCAGATGCTAGCCACAAGATATGGTTATGCAAGAAGGAACTTCTCTTGCAGTCCTGATTCAGCACGTAACCTTGATATGGAGCAGAAATGCAGAAACACTCTTCTGCTGCTGGCAGTGTGTCACTCTATGCAAAGGTCTTTTGGATTATCTGAAAGACCCACATTCCCCAGGGACTGTGTAAGGAGTCTAGCTGGGAACATGAGGTGGGTTTTTGGTTGCCCTAGGTAAGGTAGCATACCAAAACTATTTCAGCATTTGACCTGAAGGCATACAAATCCTTCATTGGATCTGGCCCAGACGTGTTGCAAAGAGCTCTTGCTGAAATTGCTGCAGCTCTACCAACTGTAAATCCATGAGATTGAAAAATTTACCTGCAGCCCACGATGTGCCTGCTTTTCATCTCTTAATTCCCCTATTGTTCTCTTTCTAGCCATCCTGAGCTGGAATAGTCCAGCTAAAATAAAACTGCTGAATGAGAAAAGGATGCAGAAAACATTTGGAGAAGACAAGGTTTGAAGGTCAGCTTTATAACATCAGAAGAAAGGAGAAAATGAGGAGAAGCATCAGATTAAGGTATTGAGAAAGGAAACATTCAGCACAATGAATATCTTCCTGTGTAAGCCATGACTACGTATATATTTCAGAAAAGGAAAAACAGTGGTTAGGTTAGGTACTGAATTTTGAGAGTTTGGCCAACTGTAGTGAATCAATACATCTTTTAGAAGGCACAATTACAATTGGATGGAATAACACATTTTGTCACATCTAGAACCTATTAAAGTCCACAGAATCCAAATTTAAATCTCAAAACCTTCTGAATAAAGGCTTCCATGTGGCTTTGAAAGATTTTGACTTAAAAATCACTGTATAATCTCTGTAAGGACTATTGCAAAAGATAGTTTTGAGAGAAATGCACAATATGTAGCTTGAATATACCAGTTTCTTATAATCCAACAGAAGAAAACCATTTATTTAACCAAATTTTCTTCTGAATTTTAAGTTACTGCTAGTTCTCCAAACCTTACGTTCTACTTAATTCAAGTAACTTAAAACTGGCATACGTTACAAGAAGACTCTTTGCTATACAATGTTACCTTGAATTTGTTTCCCACGCTGATGAAACTGAGTTTCCCAGTTTTTTGTTTGGGATCCTTGTTGTTGTTAGTGTTAGCTTCAAACAACTGTCGAACGAACTTGTCCTTTGATTCACATATAAGAGATTGAAGGGACATGTGCAAAGCATCATTGTTTTTTTCCACAAATTGCATCTGAAAAGACAACCCAAGAGATAAAAGCACACTTGTTTTACTGTTCAAGTTACTTTAGTCTAATTAGAAAACTAAAGGAAACAAAGTTACATATTTAATTCAACAATCGGCAAGAATATGTAGGGCAAATATTCATATATTATTTCAAACAACTTTTCAACTGGATACACAAAATGCAAGAGAGAAAAGACATTCTTAAATTTGAAGGATGTTGTTGGCATTATGAGACCCAAAGGAAGGTTTGGTGCCTTTAAAGAGATCAGTTGTTTTTTTGTCAATGACTATCCTTCTTCCATTTCCAGCACTCAGCACATCATCAGCACCTGGGAGTTCTGAGAAGCTTAATTCTTCACTGCTTATAATATCACTTAAGACCTGTTGTGAAATGGGAATTAACATTCACACTTTAATTGGTACATCTCCACAGTTTGGAAAATGAAATGGAAACAGGTTATTTTAGTAGTACTATGACTATTTATGGATACTTGATTTAATAAAACATATTGTCCCTTCCTACAAAATTTATATATATGGTTTATTTGAATTGGATCATTAACTTTGAGAACTTAAGAACAATACATTACATTGAAACTTGGAGATCAATACATCAATATCCTATTTCACATTAACAAAACCCTCAATAGCTTTTGGTGCAACTTAATAATGACTTTGATATTAATGAACAGAAGAGGCCAAGACTACTTTGAAGAAAATGCCAATTTGTCATATCATATCCCAAAAAAGGACCATAATGGTGATAAGAATCAAAGGAAAAACACAGGCCTCTAAAGTTTCCTTTGACCATGAAGGACACAAGACAGGAATATGAGTGCAGCCAAATAAGTGTCCTCACCTCAAATCAGACTGTGAGAACTGCCAAAAGTGCAGTCAGAAAAAAAAAAAAAACAAACAAACAACCAAATAACAGAAGTACTACAAGGCAGCTATTGTCCAAAAGTTTTAAGGCCCAAGCTAAGGCAGTCCCTCTGAGGGAGAGGATAAGTCAAGCATATTAACAGCTTCTGGACCTCAGATCTGATTAGCTCTGACAGCAGAGTTTATGTGATCAAATCTGTCTCATCTGTTCCTGAAGACACTCTAAGGCATTATTAGTGTATCATGATGAGGTACACAGTTAAAAATAGAGCACCTGAAACAAATAAAAATTGGCTCCAATTTTACTGGAATTCCAATTTCATTTATTATTTTGATACCTACTCTGAGCAACCTCAGAAAAATCATGTAGGTAACACTGGGGCTTCAAATTTCTTATTTGTAAAACGACCTACAGAATGCATCTATTTCAAAACAGCACAGCAGTCATTATTATTCTTGGAGTGTTTTGAAGTAAATAAAGACAAACCCTTTAAGTACATTTTTTCAATTGACAAAAAAACATCTTTGGAAGTAGCTTCCTTCATACATGCTGGAGTTATACAGACTAGAATAACAAAGCATTATGGACCTTCATTTTATTTTAAACACTGGTTTTTGAAAATTGATGGTCTAGATACTGGCTTCAGGTCTTACAATGTTTTTGTAGAATAAGTAAGAGTCAAAAAAGCACAAGAACCTGGAATGTATTTTGAGGGTAGCAATTTCAGGTATTTTGTATTTTTACACAAATGAATCCATTGCCAGCAGAAATGGAAAACACAAAGTATGACAGGGACTGTGTACAAGGATAATCATGCTTCCAAAGAAGTACTCTTCAGTCTAACAATACTTTTATATCACATGGTTTATTTTGCTCCCCAGGATTTAAACACCTTTTGATGCAAGATTTGCAGTAGATTGTGAATCAATGTATGTAATATTGACAGCATTACCTATAGATTTGAAATAAACTTTTACACAAAACATATGTCACTAAAACTGGCCGTAACCTGAAAAGTTAAAAGAAACTGTCAAATACTCAAAAAAATAGTTTCAAAGTTAAGACCTATCAACTTTTGAACTTCTCTTCTGATCAAAGGAAATTTTGTCATTTAAGCTATATGCACTGAAAAATATAGATGTTCTACAAAACACAATAAAAATAGCCTTCCATAGGTAAAATTACCGTTTCGTAGCATACTGCTCCTGCAAAGTGTCGGATAATAAATCCTTCATCATCTCTGATATTTCTGTGAACAGCCAATTTAGACTTTCTAGGAATCTGGAATTAAGAAGTTGAATTACAAAGAAGTATTACAATGGAGACTAAGAAACAGTTTTTTCTTAGAACATCACCATGAACTGCCAGGAACACTAGGTGTTAAAAATCACATTTCCTGTAAGCACAATTGTGATGATCATCACCATTTCTGTCCAAACCATGATATTCCAAAAACCTAATTTTGAACTCTTCCACACTCTTAAATACATTGCATTCAAAATACAAGTCACCAGGATTGCTAATATCAGCCAGTTGATTTTGGTTTTGCCTTTAATCAACACCTTCTGTATCATTCATTCGACAGCTGATGAATAGCCTTGTTATATGAATAGGATTAGACAGAAGTTTAAGATATGGCTTTAGATGGTATCTCTTAATAGGCAAGAACCAAGCTGATCAAATACATACCACCAAAATGTTTCATTGCACAGCAATTCAGGTAAGCAGGAGTAAGTGGAAATTTAATGAAAGGTAAATGGATGACAATTTCGGTATGTGGATGATAAAGGATGGCTTCCTTTGCTTGCCTTTTTTCAGCATTTTTTTAATTTCAACAGAATTCATGTATATAAATTGCAACAATTTGCATTAATCTTCCACACAGTGCTGTATGTTAAAAAATAAACAACAAAAACATTTTCCTAGTGTGATTCCTGTTTTCATCTCTGAAGTGCTTGCTAGATACTAGACATGAGTCAAATGTTCTCCAAAGCAAGCAATCTTTGAAAAGAACAACAAAATAACTCATCTGATATGAAACAATCTAAATTAAAATATGTTTTTGCTTCCTTTTCATGCTTTACATGTTAACAAACTTCAAATGCAAGTGAAGAATATGGCTTTAGTTTCAGCAGGATATTAGAATTGCTTGAAGCCTTCAGTGAACTTTTCATCAAATTTAATAACCAAACTTGTCCTTAACAAAGAGGTACAGATTGTGCAGACTGAGGGGTATGAGATTTCTTACGAAAGGTTTTCATTAAATTGAAGTGTTACCATCAACTGTTCCAAGAACTGTTTCATTAAAACAAGACAGACAACAAAAATAAACCTACTGAGAGCCTGAAATGGTCCTTGTGTTTTTGATGCACAGCTGAAGTAAAATGCTGGTCACTTGGTTGAGGAAGACGATTTTCTTCATCCAGAATATCCAGTACACCTACCAATTTTGCTTCAATCAAATCTATTAATTAAAAAAATATATTTTTACAAAAATTGAAATATCAACTTCTATCAGAACTAAACATTACACATCTAAATGCTGCTGATCTGATTCTGTATTAAAGTACTTCTGGAAAGCCATTAAACAAAATACAAGAAGTCATAAGAAATTAATTTTATGTATCTTAATTGGTATGTATAGGATATCCATCAAATCTACAAGTTCTAACTCTAACTTGTGAAACATGGGAGAAAAAGATCAGGAAGCAGTTGCTTGATTTTAGCTCTTGGTCTCAAGCTGGAATTAGTCATCCAAAAGGTGCCTAAGTCTTCCTAGAGCATGATCGTAGGTCTTTATGCGATGATTGCTTCGATAGCTGAGGGAGTTTTTTTAAGCTTTTCATCCACATTTCAGCACATGTCAAAACTAAAAGGTTAATATTTCCATTTGATAACATGATCCAGTGAGAAATAGAAATTTGTTTTAGGAAAGGCAGACTAGACTTGAGCATACAGTGGTGGTTTCACAACTTTTAACAAGTGCATTGCCTTGACCTCTCACATACATATATTGAAGCCCTTGAAAGCTGACACAGAAATTCATGCTCTTGAAACTATTAGACATAAACTCAGTTTTGCAACTTTTCTCCGTTCTCTATGAAACTGTTCTTGTAAGAGGAATTTTTACTATGTACTTTTTTCCTGTAGAAAGGATGAAACTGCTAATGCTTGTACTGGAACAATGCCTATGAACTCTTAAGATTGTGAACTGAATGAGGCTATATATAAAACCATATAATTACAATTGCTACACATATTTTGCCTCTCCTGCTTGAAGCTTTTTTCCCCATGACACTTAACAAAAAGCTTTATAATTCAAGAAGTACATACCTATGCAGTCCTGATTATCTACATAACGAACTTCATTAACCCCCAGGCCTTCCTTCTGGTAAAGTTCTTGTTCCTAAAGTTAAAAAGAAAGTAATTGAAAAGAGAAAACACCACTCTTAATTGTTTTTTTTTACTGACCAAAAAAAGGAATCATTTTTTTTAATAAACATGAAGTAATTTTAAAAAATATAGCATGAATCAACACACATTTGAGAATTTCCTTACACAGCTTAATATATTCCAACTTAACCACCTTAATGATAAGCCTGTTCAATTAAATATTCGCATTAGGTATTAGCAATTATCCAGTCTCTGGGTACCTCATTTCAATGAGCAGCAAAAAAGAAGAAAAAATACTGTTGGTTTTCAGAAATCCATATTCTTTTCTGACACAACGAGATGTCACACAGTATGGAAACAGTATGTCAACTGGTTTTTTTTTTATTCAAACATAATGTGCAATCTTATGAAAAGCAGTGCTCTTTTAAGTATCCCTTCAGCAAAAACAAAAGAAATTCCTCAAATATAACAGTAAAAAAACAAATCCTCAAATATAATATTAAATATATCATACCTCTTTCAGAATTCTTTCATTAAAAAATTGCTGCAGTTTTTCATTACAGTAGTTTATACAGAATTGTTCAAAACTGTTGTGTTCAAAGTACTCTGAAAGACAGAAGTTAAACTTTTATGATAAAACAGTGTTCCAAGATTTTATATTAAATAGTAAACACGAGAAGCTTCACAGTGCTAATATTTAAAGATGTGTTCAGATCCATAGCCATTTTTTTCAGCAAAATGAAATCTTTTACAGATTTCCAAGTTGTACACAAGACATCTAAAAATACCGCGGCAGATGATATTTCTAAGACAAATGACAGACAGTTGGCAGCAAACCAAAGCAAGATGCTACCATACAGTGAAATTGTACCAATATATCCTCATGTATCTAAGTTACAACAGGTTGGCACAGGATATCATAGCTCTAAAGACCTGAAAACCAAAGGCTGTTCCGCTGGACAACCTTAGCAGGACTAGAGCACATCACAAAACATGCCCTATTTTGAATTTCAGTGAGCCAAAGATGGCAAAATCTTTATAGGAACCATCAACACCAAAAAGAAAACCCTCCCACACTTCATTACAGAATTTATCATTGAATCTTTGGTGGGAAAAAGTGACAACTAGAAATTATTTTAAGTATACTTACCAAAACCAGCTATATCTAGAACTCCAATGAAGAAAGAAGACGTTTCAAATGGAAAACATTGATTTACCCTTTTCACTACATGATCAAACAGATGACTATACACTGTTTTAGCCAAGGCATCACGAGCATTGTTTGCTTGTTCCACTTTCAAGGGTACCCTAAAAAAGCAAAACACAGATCTTATCTTTCATAATTCCTTACTGTGAAACGCTGAGATTAGACTCTAAACTTAAAACAGCCTTTCCAATACTGTAAATTAAGACCTAGAAAAACCCCCCTGATCTCTAGGCCAAGGCAGGAAACATTCTTGCCAAGTTAGACTATCTTACCCATAAAAAAAAAAAAGTTTTGTTACCATCAGTAGAAATGAGATTCAGATGCTTTCATAATTGTTTATTAGATAATTAGAAACTCCATTGACAATTTCCAGAGAAAGATATTTAAAATATATACATTCCCATCTACAAAATATATTTCAACTATTTATTTATGACTTGTTTTGTTAGAATAAAGCCTATAGTTTAGTTTTTGCTCTGACATTTTTTCTGCTCCTCACCCCATTGCACCAGTGAGGAGGCTGAGGATGAACAAGAAGCTGAGAGGGGACACAGCTGGGACAGCTGACCCCAGCTGACCAAGGGGACGTTTCATATCATATGGCATCATGCTCAGCAATAAAAGTTTGAAGAAGAAGAAGGAAAAGGGAATGATGTTAAGAATTTGAAATTTTTTCTTCCCAAGTAACCATTACACTTGATGAAGCCCTGCTATCCTGGGGAGCTGAACACTGACCTTCCAATGGGAAGTGGAGAATGAATTCCTGGTTTTGCTTTGCTTGCATGTGCAGCTTTTGCTTTACCTGTCAAACTGTCTTTATCTCAACCCACAAGTTTTCTCACTTTTACCCTTCCAATTTTTTTCCCCATCCTACTGGCAGGGAGTAAGCGAGTGGCTGTGTGGGGCTGAGTTGCCAGCTGGGGTTAAACCACAGCAACAGCTTACACATATTTCATCATTTCCTTCACTTCCCAGAATTCATAAGCACTAAACTAACTAATTTTTTTTATTATTATTTCTTCAAGGATAATACTTTTGATGCAGAATCATTAGAGTGATGGAGATCACTTTCTACTGTGACTGGTAAGACACAGAATCAGAGACTCCATTCCCAGAGGACACTTAACAGCTACATAACATTAGATAGTAATTAGCTTTAACACACAATCTTGTTTTCCACTAAGTATCTATCTTATCTTAAGGTAATAAGTACTGACAGAAATCTTAGCTTATAAATAGAAAGAAGGTACCTTTGCATTCTGTTCTGATACGTTTAAGAGATCAGAATACTAATTCCTACGTCAGCTGCAGACCTATTACATAATACAGTACATTAAAATAATTTATGTTTTTCACTCACTTTTTTAAACAACATGACAAATAGTTGTACTGCTAGAGCATGTATTTACAAAATGGTCCTGGTTTTCAAAATAGCAAATTCTGCCATTATTAAGTACAATTCTAAAGATTGCACAAACCCTTCTTGTTAAATTTCATAGTATGCAGAAAACACACATGGAGAGAAAATGTAACTCTGCAACGCATTTTGCACAACTGAAAGTTCAGAACCACAAAATAATGCTAAAAATGCACTGAGACAGTAGAGGCACAAGAGCCCTATCACAGAACTGACGTTCAGAACACGTAACTTTCTTCTCACGAACTTGTTTTCCCTCAGCTCTTCCTTTTCTTTGGTCTGCACAAAAACAAATTAATCTTTTTCCTTCTCTTTTTTCTTGCCTGAACAGGAAAAGATAAATTGTCCTTCCTTCATTTCACCTTCTTCCACTCTCCTCCATGTATCAGCTACTTGAATGGAATAGCCAAAAATTTTTCCAAATTCTAAGCACTTTGTTAAGGCTGCAAGAAAAACCCATGTTGGTCTTCATGCCAATTTCTTCAGCAAGGTTTCCACTGATCTAGAGTCTGAGACCTAGGAAAGCACTGATCGGCTAGATTTAGCCTGTGGACAAGTCCATGCAGTTCCCAAATATATTCCAGAGCGAATAAACTTCAATTAGAAATATGTATAATTTGCCCACGATTGACAACAACTGAGGGAGAGAGAGCAGGTAAAGCAATATCCATCAATTACGGTCACCCAATATGGTTTCTGGTTCACAAAAAAAGTAGCCTGGATGAAATAAGCCTACCTAGTTAAATATTCCACATAATTAAAGAATATAAGCAGCACATTTGTAATTTGAGAAAAGCTAAAGTTCAAAAAAATGCAGAGAAGTATTTTTTGAAAAAGCTTTTCCAACAGAGGCTTCAGTAGCGCCGTTTAAAAAAATGCATTTTGGTAGAAAATGTACTGCAGAAGAAGCTGGAGGACCTGAAATGATACAAGTTAATTTTTTCACCCTGTAAAATAATTTAGTTTGTGATGATGGAGTCCTCTTTGAAAATCTTCTTGGAAAGGAAGAAACTGAGCAGGAGAGTAGCACAGTAGCACATTTACAGTCTAGCAGAAGCACCAGATTTTGAATCCTAACACATTATTTCTCTCTGTAAAAACACTTCACATGGATGACAAAAACATCATCCAACAAGGTAATTATTATGGGGTTTTGGGAGACAAGGACAGATAGACGTAGTGCAGCTGTCAAGTCTCCCTGGCAGTTCACTGCACATGAGTATTTAATAAAATCCAGAGAGACTGCATTTAGCATCACCCTCCTACTGTTCCTTGTTGGCGCCACTGTGCCCAGCAGAACAAAGCCTTTGTTATACTCTGAGTACAGTGATTTCAGCCGAGCTATTTATTCACTGTGACCTATTAGGACTCACATGATCTACTTGCACACAAAAGGTTCCTAAGAAAGAGAGAGGAATGACTAGCTCTCTGGGTTGCTGGAACAAAATAAAACAATGTACTTGTCAAAACCCTAATACTGATAGCAGTCAAGTAGTTTCTAAACCACACTACCATAGAAAAAGTGGTGTCTATTTAACAAATATCTAAAATAATCCAGTCCACTTTCCTTGTACATGCAGTAAGCCACTTGAGAAGATGATATTGGTGTATTTATTAGAGTATGTTTGCTTTTAGATGCACAAGTTTAGAAAATGCTAGTGAAAGAGGCTTAATGCATTAATCATTGAGATGTTGTAAGGAATCTGCTGAACTCATTTTTGACACCGCCAAAATAAAGCCCTGGGGAAAAATAAGATCTGCTGGCACAAAAACATAGCTCCTTGTGTTTGCAGACTTTTGAAACTGCACACTGCTAATAACACCCCAGGCTTATCAGGATAAATATGCTGATCAGAAAATCTTTAGTTTTAATCCAAAGTAAACTCAAAGCTGTAACAAAAATTAAGAAACCTTTCTTGATGGTGTCACTTGAGAAGTGGTGACAGGGTGTGCCTCATAATGGTGGTAGCTTGATATGTCCCATCAAACACTCTCAAAAGGAAACTATACAGGCAAGCTTTATCTATGTGTCACATGTACAAGAGCCAAAACTAATCTGTTCTCAGAGGCTGAATCAGCAGTTCACTGAGAGCATTTCCAGTGGGGTGCCATCTGAATCTGACATGGATACAATTTGTTCAAAGTCCTTTTGCTTGTATTTAACCCTTTCACTTAAAAGGAATGTGAAATTAAGGGTATTCTCAAAACTGGGCTAATAATACTGAATTAAGAAAGCAGAAAATCTTGGTACCAAGATAAGCATACAAAATTATTTTCAAAAATTCATAACATAAAAATCCACATAATATATCTCAGTAAAGGAGAGTGGGTGGTGGTAAACAGAGAGAATTAAAAAATACAAATGCAAGATGAAGAATAACCAGGTAAGCAGTTAAGTCAACAGAGAAAGATCAGCAATTATTGTGCATCACAATCTGAATTAAGTAAAAAATGTTACTGACTTTCAAAACCTGCAATGCCCATATTGCCATGCATTGGTTATACTCTGAGTTATACTATGTTATACTATGAGTATACTATGAGTAACTATACTGTTATACTATGAGTACCATCTGTACCATATAATACGTAATTTTCTACTCTAATGTTATCCACAATACTGATAAAGGTGGTCCTGGATGAATATATCAAGGATTTTGCTGTCAGTTTAGCCATGGTCCGGAAAAGAGCAAATAGTAAAAATTTGGTCAATATTTTTCACTGGAGACACTTTTTCCTGCAAGACCAACATCTTCCTACACATAAAGGTTGTAATGAAAGGCAAAAATTACTTGTAACTCTCCATATCATCTGATAAGGCAGCAAGATGATAATTACCCAAATTTCAAGTAACAAATTTCAAGTCCCCAATTTCTAGTAACTGGTGGGGGAGAGAAAGAAGGAATTTACACTGGGCAGGGAGAGAAGAAGAATTTACTTTCCAGAAATGGACTACTGAATACACTATTAAGAGGTCTAGATCTTGAGCTTTTAACTGAAGGCAGAATAACACATCACCCTCCCCCCAACATTACTTACCATTTGTCACTGCATTAGAACTTTTTCCATAATAATAATTTCCATAGTAAATTTTCAAAGACGAAATATGCAAGGAACTTAAATAAACCACATTAATACAGACAATTATGAGTTTCATATACTAAACTTCTGGTGTAATGTGAATAAAGTATTTCCAATTCACTAAAATCTGATTGTTTCTATAAGTCCATAAAAAGCACACGTATTCTTCCAAAGAGTGAACATTAATTAGCTTCCTAACTAAAAGATTGATACGTTTAGCTGAACACAGAGAATTACTTTTAATGTGCTCAAAACAGCTTAGTCCAAGTTCAATTTTTTATGTGGTGTTTCCTTGAACTCCAGAAAATACACAACATAGAAAACTAGATGTTAAAACACACAATTCAGTTGCAGACAACTTAGCAGCGCTGACAGCTTGCATGCTAGGATCAATCTCAGAAAGAGAAAATTTGTGGTGGAAGCTAGAGGTTTTTCATAAATAAAAGGTAACTCTACTGTCATTTTCATAAAACTCAGTTTTGCAGGAGTCATAAATTTCATGGTATTGAAATGTTATCACTGCTACCATGTTTATACATGTTCTTTGCCATTATTCCTTCTCCATGTGCATACAGAAAGAAATCACTATCCTGCTTCTGTGCCTAGGAAGTTACTTTGATAATAGCTTCAGAAAAAACAAACAAACAAACCAAACCAAAAAAAAAACCAAACAAACAAACAAAAAAAATAAGCCAAACAAAATTACACACTTTCTAACAATGTTTTTGTGAAACATTATTAACACTGCAGCCAAGATTAAATGCGTGTTTACCAAAACCAGCAAAAAGCAGCACATTTCTGGATTACAATTTGCAGCTATGTTTTTAAAGTTGAAACTTGATTTCAGAAGAACTAGATGTGACAAACACAAGGACACAGATCACTCAGACATTAAGAAGGGTGGATATACTGCCCTCTAATTAAAGCATCCCAGCCCTAACTCTTACAGGGCAGCACTCACGGGAGCACTGTGCAGCCCTCATGACAAAGATTCAAGTGTCTTCTGAAACACTTTAGGTACCGCATTAACATTCCTTGATACAGTGTATCTGTTACATCTTTTGGCATATCAAATTCACTGTGTAGTCTGTGGATTTAACTGCTATACCTTCTTTGGCCACACAGCGTAGTCACTGACACATGAGAGATTGTATACAACGCAGGAGTTACTTATTCAAAGTGACTAGCACTGTAAGCCTGCTGGCCTTCGGCACTCTCTGATTTCCGTAGGACCATGGGGCTGTACCCGTGCTTGGTAAACCATTAAAGGAAGCGCTTTAGACAGCTGCGCTTGGGCCGAGCGCACCTCAGGTCACACCCGCAGCTGGTTCCGCGGGAGCTGGGGCCTGCGCCGGTGGGCGAGAAGGGGCAGCGCGGTGCCGGCCGCCGCTCCCCCACGCCCCGGCGCCGGCCCCCGCCCCGCCGGCCCCGTCGGCCCCGTCGGCCCCGTCACTCACTTGATGACCGTGCCCTTGGCGCCCCCTGCCGTGGTGAGCATGACGCGCGAGGTGAGGCTCCCGCGCAGGTCGTCCTCGTCCAGGCCCAGCAGGGCCGCGCAGCGCTCCAGCGCCGCCTGGCTCCGCGCGCGCGGCGTGCAGCCCCCTGCGGACACACAGCGCCAGCATCAGCCGTGAGGGACCAACCGCCTGCCTCTGGAAAGCACTTCGTAGCACTTAAGTGGGAAGAGGCAGTTCTCAAAACCTACGGAACCCCCTCAAAACAAACACAAAAATAACTCCCCGCCCAAAAACCATGTATGAATTTCTGTATTTCTAGAACACTGTCTAGGCTGTTCAAATACCATCCTGCTTGTAGGGAAGAACTGTCCCAAAATGCAGAAGTGCTAAGCCCTATAAACTAATTCTAGTCACTTAAAACTTTGGAACTTAGAAGTTCCTGTAATCCTTCAGGCTTCCTTGCTATGCAGCAGAAGTGCCTGCTAGGACAAACTCCTGGCACTTGAATTTTTCAGATAAGGCTCTGTACCTGTCCCAGGTAAACAGCCAAGGGGCGCGCTCCCTGCTGCCCTGCACCTGCCTCGGCGCAGGGCTCAGCCGGCAGAGATCTCCAACTGGAACACCACCCACTTTAGTAAAATCTAGCACTTATTTACATGTATTTCCTGTTGTTCACAGTAGAGCAGCAACAGAACTTTAGAGGGTCTCTGGTAAGAGACGGCCTGGAGCAGTTCAGCTGCACACCCCGTGTGAAGACACACAAGGTGAGGCAAGAACAAAACCTGTATTTGCAATTTAGAAGTTCAATACATTGATTTACATTTTAGAAGTTAAATAATTTATTCCAGAAAAAAATGGGTCTGAATTTTTTAGAGGACATAAGTTTTCTGGTGATGTTCCCTTTTCTAAACCCTGACTTTCCTCACCATAGGTAGTGTTTGCCTCTGTTTATTTCCCTCCTCAAACTGCCTTTCCACTCACATTTGCAGCTTTTTCACTGTTCCACTTTGTCAGTGCCTAATTCACAGCTCACAAAAGGCCCAAATGGGGAAGCTCTCTGGGAAGCTTACTGTTGAGCTACACAAAGGCACTACCCTTCTCTACACCTGTGTCTTCCCAGATTCATTCACATTAATCATGTTTATTTCAGTCATCTTCATGAAGACGGCAACAGCATAAACTGACGCTGGGGAGGTTCTGATTTGATCTACGGAGTAGAGAGATCTAGGAAGAAAAAAAAAAAAAGAAAAAACCCACCTCTGTGCCGGCCCTAAGCTACCCAGTCTGAATTCAGCACTGGCCCTGCTTTGACCAGGACACATGGGACTAGAGCCCTCCCATGATCTCTTCTGAACAGAATATTCTGTACAATTCTGTGCTGATTCTGTACTTGGGGTCAGGAGCTAGTGACCTGTAAGATTAGTACTCAATTCATTTAATTCAGACCACTTTTTAAAATATTCTTTGGTCTGCTCTTCCAAACAACTGCACCAACAGCTATACATACTTGAAGTAGGACCAGGAGGAACCAATTTCACTTTATCTTGCAACTCAAGATAGACCTACATACTTATGTCTTCCACTATAGTTGTATTTGTAGTACATCCAGACCCAGAGGAACCAGTCCTTCAGGAATATATGGACAGCAGTTCTCAGTTTAGAGATGCTGATTTCAGTAGTAAGAAGGACAATTCCCAAAACATTAATTCTCCTTCATCAACCTTCATGCACATTCTGCAATTAAGTCCCAACTACGCTTGTACTACTTCATCTTGTGAGTAACATCTTAAAATTAGGAAGTTATATTTACCTAAGTTTTTGCTGAACTTTTTTTTCCTCATCTTTCAAAATACTAACATGATGTTATTTTTGGAAGCCAAAGAACATAATGCCTTTCCCTACAGATGGAGTTGCTAATTTCTAATTTCA
Source organism: Eulacestoma nigropectus (assembly GCA_013397775.1). Lineage (NCBI taxonomy): Eukaryota > Metazoa > Chordata > Aves > Passeriformes > Eulacestoma > Eulacestoma nigropectus. The sequence goes on along the minus strand of VZTE01005519.1, from coordinate 1,695,531 downwards.
AGATATTTTCATGACATGAGAGAGAAGCTGGACTTTAAAATTATCATTAAAATACAAGTACTGTTTTGAGACACAAAATGGCTCTTTTCTTTATATCGAACTTTTCACTGAACAAGTTCTTGAACAATTTCAGTGAAATTTCAGAGCATGTAAAGATACAACTTTAAAACAAATAGGTAAACTTGACTTCAAAATGGGGCAAATTAAGATTGAATTACCCTTGAACACAAAGAAGCTTTCTAAAGCAGTAATTCACATCAAAAGGAAACATCTCTAATCAAGAGATATTTTCAGTATTTTTACAAAAAGCAATTTACATTTCATCTAACCTGAAGTACTCCCAGCTTCCTCAAAATCGATATTTCCAAGGTGAAGGACACCAGCCACTACTCTAAAAAGATCAAGTTTTTCTTCATCATCCAGTCCAATCTTTTTCATTGCTGTGCACATTCTGTTGAAATCTCCATGATCATCTAACAGTGGATCCTTCAAGGAACCTTCTTTAAGATACTATAAAACAAGAAAAACCAAGAATTCTATGTAAGTGCTGTAAAGTAAATACAAGCAAATATTTCCAGTCAAGAATAAGTCATAACAAAAAGTATACAAAAGCATGCCAAATTAAGTAGAGATTCAAGCTCTTCATACAGTATAGGCTTCGCAAGAACCTTAATTTATTTTAAATTGTTGATACTTGGAAGCATGATCTTCAAACTTAAATTTCAAAGCAAGCTTCAAACTATATTCAGAAGGCAGAAGCTAGAGAGAATGTGACTGCTAAGGACAGGGGAACATGAGATAGTCAACAGGTGAAAGGAAGACTTTGGCTAAGGCAGCTATTGGAGTATTTAATACAAAGGAGTCCTTCTAGCCCCAAGCAGCTGAAAGAAGATGGAGGTCCTTGCAATAGGATGACAGAATGACAGGCCATGGGAAAGGAGTATAGGACAAACAGAGAACAGTTACCCCTATTCTAAACAGACGTATTTAGAGAAATATACTTGTTAGCTTTTGCTGGTAATTAAGAAACAGAAAAGTCGTTTGCAGTGGTCTATGGGTTAGAACAATACTAGCTATGTTCTGAAATACCAATTTAACATTTTGCTGAGTTTTCTAATTTCAATACATTGAAAGCTATTTTAGGTATAAACCAGTTTAAATAGTAGAAAGTAACACATCTGCATGCAATCAAGAAACTACATGAACATGCACAGACTGAACTACATTTCTACATTTATTTTTAAATGTTTTCAATTAAAAAGAATAATTAACTAAATAAAAGCCTTGGTAATGTCAAATAAGCTAACATGATTTTTATCAAAGCAAAACACCACATGCATCTGAAAAATTCACTTCACACAACATGTAGGCACATCAGTAACATTAAACTACATGTTAATTATGTAAAATGATCACCTCATCTTCCTGATAAGGAAAACACAAAAATAATTGAAGTATTAATTGACTATTCCAGCTACTTTTATTCAAGTAAACAATCTTAATATTTTTTATAAAATGACAGAGCAAATACTAAATTTCCAATTTAAAAACCTGAACAAGGCAATGTATTTCCTGTTTAAATGGCCATACTAGGTTTAAATATCATTAAAATTTGATCCTTTATTTAGCCTTCAAACGGATATCAATTAGTATGGTATCATATGTTCTGCTGCTTCATGTCTTATATATATTTTCTCTTAGTATGTTTTAATTTAGACAAACACTTATTTCAAATCAAGTCTTCTCTTATTTCAAGTCCATCAGAGGACAAGTTTAATGACAGAACACCCACCTGTAAATCACATCAATAACAGAAGATTGCAGAGGTTCACCTTCCAGTAGCAAAAATAAGTGAATGTTGATACTCTATGCCTACTCACTACAATTCTTCATTAAAGGCAAATTGGGTTAACTGTGGCAAAAGTCCCCAAAGCTAGCCTATATGCTTGGCAAGAATGAAATATCTACCAGCTTTCTGCCTCACAGTGATGTCAATTCAGTATTTTTGTATCTGACTCTCCACCATCTCTGATTATAGAAAATAGCCTACATTTAACAACAGAAGTCAGGATTACACGCTTGGTGTTACAATAATATAACCACTAGAAATCCAGGGGCAGACTTGACAACGTTGACTTGAGCAAAAAAAGTATCTATACAGTCTCCCATAGTTGAGCATGAGCTTCAAGACAAAGTTATGAAAGAGATGGCATGGCCACTTGGTGGAAGGAGGCTCTTGAGTAAAGTTATTTTTGTATTTTTGTCAGATATATATGCAGCTTACCCTGTTATTGAATCACAAATATGGATTTGATTAATATTTGAAATATCTTCGAGCTTCACAAATGCATATTTCATACTTTAAGTATGAGTAGATGAAAATTTTATTAGAGAGCAGAGTAGAAGTTTAATTAAGTGTTTTAACAACTTCCAATTCATATATACTATTAATTCAGAACAAATTCTTTAGTATCCTCATGTGAACAGCTCAAAGGTTTAAGTCCTACAAATTCTGGTAATTCCAGTTCTAAAAAATGCAAATGGAGATGGAGCAAGAAGATATAAATGTTTTGAAGCTTCAGACTCTCATCCAGGAAATGCCATGCTCTGGCATAACTAGCAGTTAACCACAAGGGGAAAACAAAAACGTTTAAAATGTACCGAAGAGAATATAGTCATGGCTAGAAGGTGGTTACACTACTAATTTATAGAACAGTTTGGAACATCATTTCAAAACTCTAGACAGTAAAAATGGCTCCAGAAAAACACATTGCTTCTGACCTATTCCTACCAGTAGTTAAGATTTTAAAAAAGAAAATTACAAAAAGTCTTAGATTTTTGTTTTCCACAGAAGACAAGCTGCATCATTAAGTGTTACATTATTGTAAGAATGAAGAGGAAACCATTTTATATACACTGTTCCATTTGGGATTTTATGATGCATGTTAAAATGTATTTCTAGGACTGAACTCCAAAGCAGAGTTCTGAATACAGCAGCTTTGAGAGCACCCTTTTAGATCTATAAAGATATGTAAAATGAACATTTCATTCCACACTGTAAAATTCTAATCACTTTCAACTCTATCTCCATTACTTAATAATATAAACTAACTGAAGATAAAAACATACCTCAGGACTCTTCCGATTTTGCAAAATCTGCTTGTCTGTTTCTTTGTTGGCGAAGAATCTGGTACAGCCTCGATTTAAATACTGTAACAATAAAAAAGTGGAAATGCATACTTAAAGACAGAAGTAAGGAAAGCATATGCTTTTAAGGCTTGCCCTGCATAGCTTGATTTAACCATTTGATACAAACAACATGGTAAGTGCTCATAATTCATTCCTTGAAAATGTGTTTATTTACATCTACAAAATAAAGAACTGCAAAATACCAAACTCCTATTGAAAGTTTCTTGATTTTGACAACTAAAATACTTTTTGACACAATGGGATATTCATTAAGTTACACAATATTTTCTTAATTTTTGACTCTACTAAACCTATTCAAGGAGTCCAGGATTACAGAAAAGACAACCAAAATTAGGAACCAAAAGAATTAATTTTCTGGCCTACGTGTATTATGAAACTACTCATTTTTCCTCACCAGTGAAATATTTCTATAGGTAGTAGGAGACATAGTGTATTAAAAAGCTTGAAGAATATTTAAAGCTTATAGCATGGTCTAAGCAGACGCCTTATTTAGAATCTGGCTTCTGACATCCACCTCATGTTGTATAGTAATCTCAGATTTACTGTTCAGTAAATCAGACTGATTTTAGATTTAAATAATTACTGTTGCTTTCAGCAAAATGGGATTGCCAGCTTTTTCTTTCTGATTTGTTCAGCTGAATGTAAGAACTCTGTCCAAAAGCTTGGACAGAGCCCTTTGTCTGAAGGAAGTGAACTGATTCTTTGCTCTTTGACTGAACAAAGAAGTTTTCTAATAGGTTGTTGGGGTTTTAGGAGGTTTCTTTTTGTTTTCTTTTTCTCTCAAAGAATTTTTCCCCATACAAGCTGCCAAAGAGACAAAAGACCTGGCCACAGGGGGAGGGGTCTAGCTGGCCAGCCTCTTTCACCTGAGGTTTTCTCGTGTGGGGCAGAGAGGTCGCGAGATTTGAACTGGATAAAAGGGTTTGGGTGGGGTCCCTCGCTCTCTTGTCCTGCCGGCATTGGAGGAGGAGAGAAGCTGCTGTCGTTGTGGAGAGAGTTCGCCACTACTACAGACTTCTGCCTTTTTCTGCTGCCTTCCTTCTACCCATCTGCTCGAGTGCTTCAGGGGACCCCGGGGTCCCAAGCCTGCCTTTCCCTGCCCTGCTGGGAGCCGGGCCACGACTGCCGTTCCTTTGCTGCTGCTCCGAGCCTTCGCTGCACTGTAGCCCCGCACCCCCCGCCTGCCGAGACCTCCCGGGGCTCCCGCTGCAGCTCCGGAGTTTGATACATCTCGCCTACCACCCGGGATTCTGTGTGTTCGTCCCTGCTGTTCCGGGATCGGCTGCCCCTGGGGTTTGTGAGGCGAGCTTCTCGTCCGCCATTACCGCGTGCTCCCCGAGCTCGCTCCGGAGCGCCCCCTGCAGCCGCGAGGGAACCATCGCACCCTCCCCAAACAGCCGAGGGAAGGCAGGCACTGAGTTCCTGGTTCTGTTTGTTATTACTGCCGTGGTTAGTGTTGTTTGTTTGCCTCTCTCTCTCTCTATATATATATATTAGTAAAGAACTGTTATTCCTATTCCCTATATCTGTGCCTGAGAGCCCCTTAATTTCAAAAATTATAATCATTTGGAGGGAAGGGGGTTGCATTTTCCATTCCAAGGGAGGCTCCTGCCTTCCTTAACAGACACCTGTCTTTCAAACCAAGACATAGGTGAACGCGGACAATTCTACTCTCTGATTAAAGTTTACATGCAAAATTCTAAAACCCCAAAATATTCTTCAAAGCATTTCTAACAGCAGAAGAAAATTTGGTGACAAATTTAATATTAAAACAAAGTGACAACTGTTCAAAGTTATCTTGATGTTTAACAAAGTACTGAAGTTTTCTTTATCAGCCAATAAGAATGCAAAGAACAGTGTATTTTAAACACAATATATCCCTGTATTACAGCATTAGTAATACAATCCCAGAAACTGGGGATAGGAAGTGAAAAAGGCCATACTTTTCAAAAAGAGAGTGTGGAAATGTATCTGACAGGCTGAGAATGTGAACCAGCATGGTATTCAGTGATAACCTAGTAGAAGACATTTAATCACAAGATGATGGCTTTCATTTGAAAGCTAAAACCTTGAGTAAATTTTTATATTAAATCAGAGAGAAATTATATTTTTAAAAGAACACAAATACACAGTTTCAGGTTATCATATAGTACATCTAAATACTGTTGTACATGGGTTTTGGTTTATATGGTTTGTTTGATTTTTTTTTTTTTAATAAAATACAACACCCCAGTATAACTTCAATAACCCAAACATAAGGCAATCTGACTTCTCTTTCTGAAATTTAGATGTGAAAGAAGTTCAGCTTCTCATTCCCATCAACTATACTCCAGGTACAGAATTACAGATTTACTGTGCAGCTTCACTTTCACAGCCATGTGGTTCAGACCAAGGGACAAAGACCTGCAAGGTTCAGCACAGGGTTACCTCATGACCTTGAATTTCTCAAAGCTTCTGCAGGGCAACCTAAAACAGGAGCACCCAGGACTGCCAGCTTTCATGTGGGTGTGCTGGAGAATGGGTGTGTAAGAAACTTGCAGAACTGCAGGATTATTTGCATAATCCTTGGCAAGTAAATTCTCACTTCCCCAGGGAACCTGCAGGGGAAGGATGAACTAATATAGATGCCCATCAGTGCTGCTGAAATCCAGAGGACAGGTCAGGCAGGTGCAGCCAATACAGTGTCTTGGTTTACATGCCCAGAGCAATGTGTCCCTATGCCACAGTGGCCAAAAGTATGGGGAGGAAGATTCCAAGACATCACTTAAGTCAAAGGGAAGCAAGCCTATGGGGTAAAGAGAATTAAGTTATCCTTTATCTTTTAATAATGTTTTGCTTCTGTGAAAAACAAAACAAAATAACCTTAAATTTGAGACAGTCCTATTTCCAACAAAGTGTACTTAAGAGAAACCAGGCTTGAGTCTTAGAACTCAAGATGGCCCTAATTTGGACTTTGACTTGATAAGCTAAAAGGCACAAGACAAGGGGCACAATAGAGCCAATGAAAAACTGTGATGTAAGGGATGAGTTTTTCTAAATAACCTATTTTAGAGTGCGAGTTTTTTTATTAATATCTTTGTTGTAAAAAAAATAGTATTGATAGACAAATACTGATCAATCATCAAACCTTGCCTAGTATAATGTCACAACCTATTATCAGAGGCTTGGAAGATGGCATTTCTATGAATTCTGAACCAGACAGACATGCAGTCAACAAAATGTGGTAAAAAACAAAGTGACACAAGTGTGCTTATTCAGAAGCAGCAAACAAGAATAAAGAACACAAAAAATAATCTCGACAAAAGAAATGCAAATTTAGGAGGAAAATTGATTTTTTACAGTTTTGTTTTCCTAAAAATCTCCTATAAAGTGATACTTGACGAAAATTTAGTGCAATATGGGTAATAAACTTTAAGAATATTTATATTCATTTGCAAGCTCACAAAGATGAAAATTATCCTATGGTTTGTGGTTTTGATTGTTTGATTTTTAATTAAAGATCATCTACTTTAAGGGAAAGAAAAAACTGTGTTAAAATTTTTTAATTTAACATGCACAGTGGACCTTTCACATGCAAGGAACTCAGAATTCCAATACTAACTTAGGTAAAGCAATAAAATCTTTAATGGAAGTTAAAGTGCCTGCTACAATCTTAGTAGAAGTCAAAAAAAAAGTCACAGTGTGATAAGGCTGGTGTAACAATAAACTCTCTATAAATGAAATATGCAAGAAAGTGTCCTGTGTAAAAGATTTCAGGCTGTTAAGTACTGTACTGCACCAGCCTGATTTTAAGAAGGTTTTAAGTCTGACCCTGACATCTACAACTTTGGGTGCTCTCATGAGCAGAATTCTTGATTTAAAGAAAATCCCCAAGAGCGGCTAGGCAGCATATTCTAGAAATCAAAATCTATTAACTTCAAGAAATAAATTTTAATGAAAAAGTGGCTGCACAATAAAAACATGTACTTGAAAATCTGTTCAATATTTTAGCTTTAAAACATACAAGAGAATACTGCACAGAGTAACTGCAGAGTAAAGAAGAAAGTTTTGAAAACTAGCTCCCCATTTTACAAATATAAATGGTGTTGGGTGTTTTTAAGTATTGTGTTTGTTGGCTGTTTCAAAAGAAAAACTTTCCTTCTAGGGAATGGAAGCAGGTCTTCCCTAATAAGCATCAGATCAAGTTTCCATCACATAGGTGAGTACAAATAGACAAAATACAAGATCACCTTGATACCACAGTAGAAATGTACAATGCACACAATACGGAAGTGCAGCTCTGTGCCCATTTCCTGGCTCATCCATAAGGAGAGACAGACTTGGCCAAGCCAAGAGGCAGCAGCTGCCTGTTTGGTGGCCAGTGTACCCCACCTTCCCCACAGTGAGAGCACTAATTTAGGTCCCACCTGTGCAACCCCCACTTTGCACAAAACTGATAGAACATTTGTGTATTTAAAGCTTCTAGCCCTCTGCTGAATTCTGATGGAACTGAGTACAAAAGGGAAAGCAACAGAAAAGCACAGTTCAAGTTTTATTTAGAAATCCAAGTAGGAAGATAGACCAACAAAGAAAACAATCAGCACAATAACGTAATTCTTTGTTAACGGTGCTTCTCATCTCATTTAAGATCAAGGAAGTCTAAAGAGATGACCATCATTTAGCTTATGTCCTTGTAATTCCACATTGTTGTATTGCAAAACCCTTCAAAACCCAAGAGATTTGGTCTGCGTATTTTAGGAATACACAAAATTCCGCTTCCATGATGTTCCAAGCCAAACATAAGGCGAGAAGTGGTCAGAGATGGAAACAAATGACATAACACAAGCAAAGAACTGACTAGTATTGACCAGGAGATTTGTTTTGCACTGAAGAAATCCACACTTTATATCTCTAGAAGAGCCCATAACAACATACTAACAGCTGGGTATGCAACAGTATATTTTCTGGAAAAGCACAGATTCCTCAGTTTTAAGACAGAAAAAGTATAGTTCTTCCAGTAAAGAAAAATGTCAGGTAGCTTTATTCCAAGATCAAATAGATTTAACAAAAAAAAATCTGATTTTTTTATAGGAATGAGTCTGTCAAAGATAACAAATAGAGATTTTAATATGATCTATATGAAAAATCCAAGTATGATGATATGACAAGCTTTACAAATGCTGACTCTGATACTCACCCTAAAGTTGTCAGGAGAGCTTAGATATAGCTTTTCCCTAATGTCTTCTGGAGCACCAGCACAAAGCCTGTAAAAGATATGATAATTCCTCTCTTCTTTGCCTTGAACACAGATCCTAGATTTCTCCAGAAGGTAGTGTGACACAAATCCACCAACCACCGAGTTCTAGGAAGAAGAAATATTTTTCTGATTATCTGAATATTTGTTGGATTACTTGAGATTCAAGTTTTCAATTTACATTTTTCTGAACATGACTTGCTCAATAGGCACTGCTCCGAAGAAGATTAAAATCTATCTATACCTAATACATATTAAAGCCCAGAAAAGAAACCATTGCCTTTACCATTACTTCGCACCCCAGCTCATGTATTGTGTAGACATACACTCTTCGTAAAAGAAGGGTTTTCTTCACCAAAAAGCAGAAATCCATAGCAGAACTTCAGGAGTTCCTGCAAAGAGCATTGCTACAGCCATCCTTACACTTTTTGGATGACAGTGCTATTACAACCTTCTCTAGTTGCATTTCACTGAGACTCTTGTAAAATAAAAGGAAGGGTTAAAATTATAGAATACATATTTGGACAAGATCTTAAGCAAATTAATTAGGACACAACATTTTATTTCCAACACTTCCACTTCTTTTCTGAGAAGGAATTCTAACACAGATTTTGAGAGCCATTTGTTATCTGGCCTACGATAAAATTGGCTGTGCCTAGAGAAATCTTAATAGCAAGGAAATTCCTGAATTTAATGGCCATTAGAGGAACTAAGAAGGATTTACTGACTGACAAATTTGACTACAGTTATGCAGTCATTCTCTTTTTCAGGAGATCTCAGTCTGTACTGATATCACTTTGAGAAACCAGACCTAATAAGGTGACCACAAAGTGAGGTGTGATGTCTTGTAAAAAAGTCGCTCAAGTAAATAGGCTGATCTTGCAGTGGAAAGCTGAAACAAGCTTTGAAGCAGTTTCTGAAGATACTCAGAGGGCTATTTGCTTCAGCTTAAGTAATTAACCTGAAACACCATGTAATTGTTGACGGGTAAATTGACAGATCATGAATCCATCATTTCAAGTAAAAATTTTGATCCTTTCCATAACTTTATTAACACAAACTAGACCAACAGATAAAAGCTCTCTACCCAGGAAGGAATTTAGTTATTTACTATCTAAACTATTAACAAAACCTCTGAAGTTAAATTACAAACCAAGTGATGAAAACTTAGGAAAAGACCGCAAGCTCAAGACCAGATAATGAGCTTTAATTCTGCAGGAAAAGGAACAAATTCTTGCAGTTGGTTTGTCCTCAGTCAGAAAGTTGAGGAAGCATGTATGTAATCTCCACAGAGAACATCAAAAAGAGTCTTCAGCTTGGACATACTGACCAGCCATACAGTCATCCTTAATTGTGGAACGTGTGTAGACATATGCCACCCAAACAAGACTACACCCAAACAAAGAAAATTTTTCTCAAGATACACAGTTGAGTAGTATTTCTATCAAAAAAACAATTTCTTGACTTCTGTCACATATGTTACTATGTGAGGTCCCAAAATTTCATACAAATACATTAAAAAATCAGTAATTTGAAGTTGAAATATGTTTATATCTAATACACAACTCACGCTTACTTGTGCGTTAAAGGAATGCATGAATACCTAACAGCAAGTGAATTAGCCTTCATATAGGCTCTTTTGCAATGAAGGGACCCGTTTTTGATGATCTGTGGGTGGAAGCAATTTTCCTACTGATTGCCACTGCATTCCAGTAATGAGACAGTACAGTGTGGCTCTGGTTTTTCTTCCAAAGTGACACAATACAAACCAAATCTGTAAAGTAGGACAGTGGCTATTCAATGCAGGACTAATAAGCACATGCAGCCTTCTGCCAGTCTTGCATTTCCATTTCATGACAAAAAAATCATCACTGGTTATCTGTAACAAAATTCCAGTACCTTTTCATTGAAGTGAATTTCAACAAATTTCCCAAAACGACTGCTGTTGTTGTTGCGAACAGTCTTTGCATTTCCAAAAGCTTCTAATAGGGGATTTGCTGTTTAAAAAAATTAATTTTTGTAGTGTTAAATTTCAATCAAGAAACTACCAAAAAGAAAGAGAAAATGAATATAATTAATCAGGGAACTTATTTGGAATAAGGTTTGAAAATTAAAGGAAAAATATTACCTATTAGGAATAATCAATTTTGCAAATTTTACTGATATATTGTGGTGGAACATAAACTAAGTTCTTAAATATCAGATAACACTGCAAAGTACTTGAATCAATACTGCAAGAAATTCAGACAAATGCCAAAAATTATTCAGTGATGTTCTTCCATAGGAAGTAGGTAAATAACTGATACATAAACTACATGAGACGACACAGAATTTGACACTTCCCAATTAGTTATTATTCATGAAATCTAAACTACCCATTTATCCCACAAACAAAAATGCCACTTAAATGTCATGCATGCAATGTATTAGATTGATAGGGAATTAATAAATATAATATTAGAAAAGTGTGTTGATTTCAAAAACCACTTAAAACTGCCCTTTTAATTTAGGCCAATTAAGTGACTGACTGATTTTATTTTTTACTGGCTGCTGCTTTTCAGCACATTAAAGCCCATAGAGAAAGAGTGGCAGCAAGCAATCTAATTCTCATATACATATATATACACACTCACACAAACATCATGCACAGTTTAAGCAATTTGAATTGCTTATTAGTTATTAAATAGAAGGCCTCTGAAAGACTACATTTGACTAGCATTGAAGATCAAAGAAAAATAATTTACTGAATCACGTTAACAATAAACCACTAAAAATATCTGCAAGATATTTTAAGGCTTCTAGCTAAAAATAAACACTGGAAACTAAGTGAGCAGAAACTCAGATTTAAAACTCCACTGACAACCATTTAAATATCTGTTCCTACAAAAATTAAAGAATGAAGAAACAACATCAATGCTTGGATAAAGTATGGATGATAATGCATCATGTAGTAGGACATGAGAATTAACTTTTTTGGTTTGGCTGTATTTTCCTTTTTTTAATACTTAATTCTTACAAAAAATGCAAATCTGACTTCTTACAAGATCTTTGATAACTACTCAAGCATTTAATGTAATATTAAGTTTTAAAGAAAGGATTATTAAGAAAACCAAATTCCACGAGGTCTTTCAGCTAGGCTGAAAGTTCCTCTAGTAATACATATGCCATAAGCATAATCATTAAAATCATGCCTAAAAACCTTCAGAATTCATGCATCAGATGCTGTTCTAAATTAAAAAGCCCAAACTCTTTGAGGAATATCTACAAGTACCAATTAATTTGCATCAGGCATTATCCAACTCTTGCCCAGTTTCTGAGTTCCTTTAACACACAGTGGATTTCACTAAGAAACTGGTTTAAGCGGACCTACAGCCTGCAGTACTTCTCTTGAATAAGTGGTTCGAATTTGAAAAAAGAAAAATTTAAAGCAAAAGAAAGTAATTTTTTAACTAAAAAGACACAGAGTCAAGAAATTTCAAAATAAATTTACTATATGTTATAGAGGACTAAAACTGATGTATGAGGCTCTATTAGATTGGCTGAGGGTTGTTTGTTTTCGTATTTTCTCAAAAAGCTATTTTTGGTTCAATTAGGAAGTACATGCAGTATTAAAGAGTCTCAACGAGGATGATCAACACAGTCTCTTTTCACCTTGTTTGGAAGTCTATTGTAAAGATAGATACAATCAAAGTGCTAATCTGAATTACGTGATTTCTGACAAAAATGATGTAACAGAAAAATAACCCAGAATCATAATTTAAAAGAACCTCCCTGCTTTATTTGACTTTGAGAACTTGATGGTGACACACAGGAATTACATTTTCCAGGTACTAACAGATACTAGTGAAAAAACAATCTTGTCCTTGCAGATTTTATGCAGTTTAAAATTCCACCTTGGGTACCATCTGGAGTACATTGTGTGTGTCAAGTTCAATTCAAACACACATGTAAACATTTTCTAGATCAACAATTGTATGATACTGTAATAAATAAAAATAAAGCGAATCACTAATAAAAAAAAATTTTTTCAGAACCTAGGACTAAGGTAAACTACCTGTAAATTATGCCCTAGAAAGTCTGATAGTATTTCTATGCTAGCCTTTATTCACTTGCTGTTGACTCACATTTCTGAAAAAAAAAAAATGTTGGGACCTTTAGTTAAATGAAAGAAAATTCATTACCTTCTACAATTCTATCATCAATATCTTGGCCACTACCATAGGATTCTGTCAAATATCTGTAAAGCAAGATAAAAATATCAGTATAATTCATGTCAGGTTACCTCAATTAAACAGGGTTTAACATGGCTGTGCAAAAATACTAACCATTTACTATAGGGAAAGAATACTGATTTTAAGTTTCAAATACCTACGCACTTTAAAATAAACTTTAATTTTTCTTTAAACTTTTAATTTTTCTTTTTTGTTAAAGCAAAATTATTCTTGTGCACTTCAATACTCAAATACAATTTCTTTTTTCAATACTCCAAGGCCTGCTAGAAATTTCTTTTAGACATGCATATGAAAATTACAGTTTAATAGAAATATAATAAAACTATTACTGTATTATCTGTATTTATTAATAATCTTAGCACATAAGGTTTCATGTCTATTTGCTGAATTTAAGACTGCTTCCATGTATATGGTTTCTGTATTCATAACTATCAGTGTTAATAAAAATCCACATAAAAATGGTGAAGATAAGAATTTGCAGGTGTATAAAATAATAAAGGCAAGATTCAAATTAGCAATTGAAGAAAGAATTTGGAAATAAAACCACAATGTACTTGCTCCAAAGTTCCAGTCTTTTTTTAATTTTTTTTCCCCTGCACATAGGGCATGCTTTCTGGAAATTCACAGGTGAATCTGGGACAAGTTAAAAACAGTTCTTGAAAATGGGGCCTTCGAAAAAACTTCAGAAACACTGAAAGAGCTGTACTAGTACATTTTTACTTTCTAATCACACAAGGGTAAAATTTTCCAGCTTTTAAAACTCAATTATGTTTTGTGCATGGACTCTATGGTGGAGGGTGGTGGGGAGAAGCAACAGCAATGATATTCATCTGTTGTGTAATGAGCTCTTCCTTGGCTGAGAAGCAGAAGAATAATCTCCTTTAAGAGCATCTCTCGTGAGATATTCTTCCAGTGCCTGCTGTCTTTTTTGTTACTCTTAGCAGGAATAAAGTCAGGATGTTCCCTGTAAGAAATCATTACCAGCACCTTGCAGTAATTCTTGCAGCTATCAGTGAAAGGTTGCACAGGGGCAGAACAGAGCAGTATGAAGGACAGACAGACAGTTGTGACAATTCTTCCACGGGATGTGGAAGATAATACCTCTACCGTACATAAATACTAGAAAATACATGATGATAGGGAAAAGGGAATTAAAGATTTATAGAGGGAAACAAGTCCAAGGCGGGGGAAGGGAGCATATTTACACTGCCCGCACTGTGCTTCCCTGCATAATCAGGCCACCTATGACATAGGTGTATTTAATGTAGAAGTTCTTTCCAGTTACAGTGTTCCAGAGTGATAAAAAACCATTAAAGGATAATGCAAATATGGAAGCAAGGCTGATATATATCAGCAATATGGCTTCCATGTAGTTTAATACGCTTGATTTAGTATTGGTCATACATGAACATCAATAAATAAATAAATCCCATTATTCAGTCTTATTCCGTGAACTAGGGTAAAGTATATTAGAGTTCAAAACTCCTGGATATTCAAACTAAAAAAAAACCAAAAACACCACAACCAAAAAAAACTAAGAGAGAACATAAAAATACACATTTATGGCAAAACCAACAGTGTCTTGCAAGATACAATTAAAATGTCTAGTTAAGTTTTTTTATCAACCACAACACCAGATGTGCAATACCAAAATGACTACATCATGCATCATAAACCATAATTACTACATGATGTCACTACAATTGAGTTAAGGTTTCTGTGAGTATGTAGCTTTTTCTGCATATTATCATGTCAGCACTTAAATTTAACTCAATTTCGTGTAATAAAGTGCACGTAGAAGCTAATACATATCTTACTGAATTGTATCTTAAACCTACTGATTACCTTAGTTTGCTCTGCCTCTATGTCAACCAAATGCATAAACACAAGAGATTCACATAATAACTTTGGTCCAAACACACAAACCTCAAAACGAATTTAGTGTTTTCTGTCTTGCCAGCTCCTGATTCTCCAGAGACTATGATGGATTGACTCATCTTAAGCACTTTCATGTCACGGAATGCTTTATCAGCTTAAAAAGAAGAAAACAGTTAACATAACAAGACTTAATACGCAGCAGAACTGCAAGAATAAAATTAAGCTACAAAGGAAAAATTTAAAAGTAACATTTTCAGGAATAAAAACTAAATCTCTACAATTTAATGCATTACAGTTTATTAAAGTCTGTTTCCCTTTAATTTATACTATAGTTGCAATTCTTCCAACACTGACATGTAAGAACTCAAGGTCTTGAAAACAAAGGCCTACTAAACTATATCCAGGATAAAACAAAACAAAATCAACCATCTAGAACTAAATCTTTGGAATTAAATGTATTTACAAAATAGTAATCAATGTTACTTTTATATATTTTTGAAAGGGAAACTTTGAGTTGTACTTTGCAACAAGTAACATCTGAAGAAACTTGGAAAAACTCTCGTTATGCAACAAGTACTAAAACCTCAGCTATTTATACTTGTGATTTCAAAATAAAATACAAAACAGTGAGAAGGCTTTTAATGAGAAAAACTTTGAGTATAGTTTCCAATTATTTTTTATTTTCAAAAGGGACTGAAATCAGATTTATGCCATCAATAACATTTCAATGTACTTTCTGTCTATAACACAAGCATATAAAAGGAAACAGTGTATGTGGTCTGGCAATATAATATAAGGCAAAGAAAATTACTACACTGAAAGACAGTGCCAAACATTATTATGCCTTTTTCACTTATAAAATTTGAATTTCTTTAATTCTTTTTTAGTTTTTTTTTTTAATGGTTACAAATTATATTTTTATACTACTTAGACTTAAAACACTGGAAGTGCAGAAGAATCGTAACAGAGTTGTCACGGTTGCTAATTTCCGAGTTCTTCAAACAGCATCTCAAAGATGAGAAGATTTGCAATTTTAGCCATTAGTGGTTTTGTTTTATAATAGTTCAAAATAAATTAATTATTGCTACAGGTGGCAATTTGCAGATAACTCTGAAGTATTCACTGGGGTTTTTTAAGAGACAAATACAGGCTCAATACATACCAATTGCAAAAACATGTGGTGGCAATGTTCCCAGCGATCTACCCTGGTACTTTTTAATGGTATCTGAAGAATAAAACTTAGGTATGTCAAAGTATGGATTGACTGCAATAAGAATGTTGGCGACATAGGTCTGTGAAGAAAACAACGAACAGCAAATAATTAGCCAGTATCCAAGCAAGTGGTTAACAGCAATTGTCTATTACTGGAGACTACAGCCTCTGTATAACAATTGCGTTTATGATTCTCTCTAGCTAATGCAAATACAAGACAGGATATATTTTCTTTTAATTATCTTCTCAGCACTTCTGTGAAATTATCCTGGGAAAACTTCCTAACCACTGAGCTGTGGAGTATGTCCTGAATCTGACCTTTCTCCTGATCTCCTTTTAAATTATTTCCTATTGTCTGCATTACTGGATCAAGGACAGGATGCCAAAACCTCCAGCTCAAAAGCGAATAAACTAAGCTCGTGGATAGCATAACACTGTCCTCCAGTGAGGAGGATAGCTTTTCAATATCTAATGGAAGCAACTCAGCAGGAAGGACTGACAGGACCCTGCCTGGGAATGCATTCAAGCCAGGCAATAAAAGCATTCAGCCAAGAGAAAATTAGCTATAGCTGCTGCCACAGAGAGAAATACAGAATGCAAATGTTCTCTCACAGAGAGAAGGAATTTGAGAAGAATCTCAGACAAAGGCTGCTTTTTACCTTTCCATAGGATAAGGAAGACTGAAGAGAGGGGATTTTTTAAATGTTTCTGAAAAAAACCTCTCATAGCTTGGTTATAATTGCCAGGTTACATACAGGGAAGAAGAGGGGTCGGAATCAAATTAAAAATCAGATTTGCAGGAAAATATCTGAAGAAAATGAGATAAACCTTCAGCTTGAATACCTTATTTGATTTGTAGTTACTGAGAATGACCCTAAAAATTGAAATTTGGACACTATCATGATACATTAATAGAAAGCTGGATCACATAATACATGATGCTTCTTAGATGGTTCTACTTTCAGCACTTATTTCACCGAAGGAAAACTTTTCCTCAGGAGTTGCAAGTACTAATATTAATTTTCCTTTTAATGACAAGATAAATATTGCCAACCAGGATTTTAAAAAAGGCTTAAAACTGTCTACAAAGGAAGGGTAGTTAAAATATAAACTGGAAAAAAAAAAGTTTTGTTTTTTTGGTTTTTTCCTTCAGAAAATACACACGTTCTGGACAACATATTAGTAGTACTTATTTACACTGAAGAAAGGCTTTACGAAACAAAAATACTATCCTACCCCATGATCAGTTCATATTCAAAATTTTACTTCCTTGGAGAGTTTTATTGTTTGGTTGGGTTTCTTTAAGGATTATTTTTCCAGAACAGCATTCAAATGGCCATTTTTATTTATTTATTTTAAAGCTAGTGCTTGATCTTGAGCCATAAAAAATTTAAAGCTATGTAAATTAACTGCAACAGAAGAAAACAATTATACTTTCTTTCACATTTATATAAAAGGGTTTAGCTAAATTACTTTTACAATAGTACCCTAAAAGAAAAGTTGATTATTTTAACACAGACACTTAAAAATATGTAGAACTGTTTTGTATTATCCCTAGCCAGCTTTCTATTAGGAAAAAAAAATAAGAAAGAAAGAAAACTCTTATCTTCTGTTTCACAGCTGTCAGTGTCTGGGCAGATGGCAAGGACAAAATGTAATTTAGTCAGAATTCATTAAGTACAATTAGGCAATTTGATAGCAATATAAAAGATTAAGATGGACATCTGAGCTAGGAGGTGTCAAAGACGGCACCTGTTTGCTTCGTTCAAAAATAATGAAGAAAGAAAACCATCTTTGTTAAGAGCGAAATAAGTTACCTGTAGGAACATTTGTGATACAATGCTGTGCTATGGTTGCACACAAACAGTCATGCAGAGAAAACCTATTGCTCTGCCTGCTAAAATTTAGCTGGCAATAATGTGATAAATGTGATTCTGATCTCAAAGTATAATGAAAGGGAAAAAAGGCAAAAAAAAGCCTACAACCTCAACCTTTCCATGTTAGCAATTCTGTTATAGGGAAAAAACCAGAATTGGAAACACTTGGTGAATTTTTGAAAGGACATCTCTATTAGACTGGTTGTCATGACACACAATACTTACGTAAATTCTGTCCTTACTGTACCGAACTTTGATATTGTGAAGGAGAGTGGCTTCATTTAAATACATCAGGGAACCTGCAAGTAAAAAACAATCACACACCATTAACAGCTCAGGACTACCTTCATGTGCAGACAAAAAACTAAATCTTGAATTAAGGAGAATTTTCCTCCCCTCTTTTCATTTACAGTTTAATCCTATCATTTCTTTACACTGTCTTGAGGCAGAAGTACTGACTCAATATACATTTTAAAAACCATAGACCTGCTCTTAACTGTACAACTGCAGTTACAGAAAGCTGCTGAACAAAGAGTTTGACTGCAGGGGCCTCAAATACAGGCTCTGCTCAGTGTAAGCTTCTTTAACCAGCCTGTCAGTCAAACATGGTGTGTCTGCCTTCATACCAGCCTCTAAGCACAGAAACTGGTGCCTACCAAAATCCCTGCCAATGACTGTTTCCTTCCTTCCAGCTCCCCTCTCCAATCTCAGCAACAGTGTCTCCAGGGTAATGCCACCCAACTGACATTTGGAGTAACAGCTGGCTACTGGTGATTTTTGAATTGATAAATATAAACATCTAATCGGGATCTGGAGGTGGCAGCAGCAGCTCCACAACACCAGGCACTAACCCAACCTTCCCTGCTTTAATTCTGCATTTTGTTGGTACTAGGCCTCCTCAGAGAAACTGTTAGGGGAAAAAAAACAAGCTAACACACCAAAATGTAGCTGTATTTTTCTCCTTTGTTCTTTAACATAAAACACCTGACCCTAAGATTAGCTCAATTGGTTAGAGCATGGTGCTACTAACACCAGTGTCATAGGTTTGATCCCTGTATGGACTATTATTCATTTAAGAGCTGTACTCAATGATTGTTGTGGGTCCTTTCCAGCTCAGAATACTCTGTGATTCTGTAACTGCTGAAATGTTACAGGATGGTGGTACCCACAGAAAGCTTCAGACTGTACAGGTTCACATTCCAGCAAAGCTGGTCCTTGTTTTCAGATATAAAGCACTGGAAAGTGTCAGCAGGCTTAATTACAGAGGTCATTTCCAGTTCCCACTGTAACACTGTTAAAAGTATTATCCCTAAACTAAACGAGGGCACTACTCATTACACAGCCTCCATTTTCAAATATCCTCAATCCTTTTTATCTCACTGCTTAAAATTCAAACGCACAATATTATTTTGCATAGTTACAACTGACTGACTGCCATAGTGATAAGACTTACAGTAATACAGTATAAAAACTTGTATACATCCAACTACTGTGGATGGAGTAAGCAGCGTGCCATTAATGTCTTTTCTTTTTAAGGAAAGACTGGACTTGGCACTTACAATGCCATGGTCTAGTTGACATGGTGGTGTGAGGTCATAGGTTGGACTCAGTGATCTCAGAGGTCTTTTCCAACCTAATTGGTTCACTGATTTTGTAATAGTAACTGCTACCTTGCACCTCACACAAGAGTCACATACGCATCTCTCATCAAAATTGACAAACAAAGTTGTTTCAAGTTGAACTGACGCCCTTTCTCAAGGGCTGCAGCAGCAAAAAAGTGTTCTAACGTTTTACACAAATGTGCAAGAAGGGCTGCCAGTTTGTATGACCTAAAGTCAACCTGCTAGCTACCTTGCCCCGCAAGGATACCTGAAGTTCAATAAGCAGCTCTTAACATCTCCAACACTCCTCCTGCTGAATCAAAATATACTGGCAAAGGAAAACGGGAGCTTCTCAAAAACATCTGTGTTTTTGTTTTCCACCTTTTACCCTTCCTCCTGCCATGGACTGAGGAGTGGCTGTGGCTCTGTCCCCTACTACCTGCACTACACTGGCCTGAAGCAAAATCAGGTTCAACAGCCAATTGCAGCCTCCCTTTGGCTTGCATAGCTCTGCTGAATAACAGCCCTTCCTTCCATTACGTGACTAAATACAGCTTTGTTTCAAATACCTGGAATCACTCACACTTCTCAAAGGACCTTGAAGCTTCTGGTTTGTTCAGAAGAAACCACCTTCCTCCAAAAAAATCCCTTGCACTCATATTCCTGTGTGGGCAGAGGCACACAAGGCATGCTTTAGCTTTACCCTAGGTAAACTCTCCCTTTGGATCACAACAGCCTTGAAATCGTGGCTGTGCACAATTCCTTCATGAAACAGCAGGCTGGGCCCCATCACCACAGTTCTTCCTCTGCCATCATAGCAGACACACATTCCCCCACAACCCCACAGTCACTGGTAGCTGCAGCAACTGAGCATAGACACTCAGCATTGCACAGCAGGACTCATCTTCCCCTCCTCCCCAGGCCTTCTCCGTTCACATGGCTGAGAAAATGGCACTGGGAGCACAAATTGTGGGTCTGCCTTCACCTCTTTTATTTGGGTCATCCCAAGAGAAAGAGACATTAAAAGGAAATGGGCCAGAAACAGAAACTCCTGCTTGCTCTAATGAAAGTTGAAGTCTCCTTTTCCCCCTGTATGTTCCTGGGAGCGAACAGGGTGGTAAAAAATTAGCAAACTTGAATTTGAAGTAATTTGGATTCTCAGTATTGAGATGAGAAACTATTACATAGTAATGGTCTATCAACAACCTTGACTGTATCTTTGTAAGAACCTCGCAGGGTTTGCAGTATGTTTTAAAGGAAACAGTTAATCAACAACTTTTTATTAGGTTGCTTACCTAAACAGCAAAGGACCCCAGATTTCATCATGTCCCCAGTGCTCTCATTGCAATTCCTCATAAAAGGAGCTATACCTGCAGACTCAGTGTGCAGTGGGAGCCTGCTCCCCAAGGGAATGTCACCACCTCAAGACATGCAAACTAAGGCTTATGTCAGCAAATTCAAAATGCATCTTCTTTAGAATAAATCCTTTAGAAGAGGCATCCATCTCCAGAGGCAAAGGAAGTCACTGGAGAGAGAGAATTCTGAATATTCATAGGGCTCATGTCTAAATATAACCAGTGTATGTATATACATTTAGTTGTCCATATATTTACCTACACACAAAGTTCACATAAGTCAAATGAGGCACTGGAAACTAGGAAATGTCAATGTCAAATTTACTCACAAATTTACTCAGTGTCTCTCCTGCACATACCATGAAGCAGGGTTTCTACTGAAAATTATTTTATGAAGTAATTGCAAGGCTCTGCATCTGTAGATCTCAGGTTTTTTTAACAGTCTTATCCAATACCCTGTCCTCATACCCACCTTCTAGGATTTTTTATAGAACAGTATTATAAGCACTCAGTATAGTTATTTTTCTTAAAAATCAGTGACACCCAACACAAATGCTCTTTGATAGAGAAGGAAAATGAATTTGGGATTCACACATCCTGCAAATGAAACGCAACTTGTGAGCAGCAAGGCAGACTATGTTAGGAAAGTAAAAACAATGTTTGATACAGAAAGGATTATTGAACAAAGTATTTTTATCTTCTACTCAGGAAGCCGTAAAAGGTATTTCCTCTGACTTAGTTGAATAGTATTCTGTTGGAATCTCAAATTATTTCCATAATGTCATTCCAGCTTTCAATTCCCTGACTAGGACACGGAGGTGTCAGGACATCTCAGTAAAATCACTGGGACAGATTCACATGTTAAGTGCATTTCCTTAACAATCATCATGTACAGAGAATACAGATACCAGCTTTGAAAAGTTTAAACCCACATCCTGTTTGCAAAAATATAACCAGCTGGAAGCAAAGCTACCAGCTTGGTTCTAATGACACTGCACCATCTAAGTCAGATCATAAGACTCATAGCTCATCTTTTTGTTTCTTACGGAGAAGCTGTAACAGCTGTATTTCCTGTCATGGGATGTAAATACTAAACTCGGCTCCAGGACAGGAATTGGGTTACATTACCTAGACCAGACCCTTAGCCTCTATTTTAAATGAGGAACAATAGAAGTTACTTTTGCCCACTATTTACAAAGTCATCAGTATCTTCACCAACCAGTAAACACTGTAGGAAATGTTTTAAAGACTTGCCTTCATCAGTATTCAAGATACGAGAGGCTCTGTGATTTGCTCATACAGTGCAGCAGCAGCAGCAAAATATTTGTTTAATAGTTCTCTAAAAGCTGATCACAGCACTCACTCAGCTTTCGCTGTATTCTCTCCCCTCTCCCCAGATTTGACAACTGTTTCCATCCACCTAACTATAAAATATTTAACAAAATAAAAGCCCTGCAGATCAACAGTGATGTTTATTACACAAGCTCACCTCAAAACTCCTTCTCCACCAGCACTCCTGTATCCAGTTCAAGTCTATCCATTTTCAGTGGTCCTCATAGGACCAGATTCCCATCTCCACTTTTGGGAAGGTAATCTAAAAACTTATTTTCCATTACCTCTACTTCCACAGGAATGCTACCTGAGAAATTCCTTAAATGCAGGAAAATGCCATACAACACAGGTGCTGATAAAGACAGTGAGTCTTTGGCCACACTATAAAAAGTACAGTTACACCCATAATGCTGAATGGAGTATTTCTGAAGTCAAGTAACAGTTCTATATGGGAATTATGTAACTATCCATTCCTCTAAAGTGTTCAAATGAAAACTAAAAACCACAATAAATTATATTTAAAATGGGCTTACTTTAAGAAGTTTAAAGGACTAGCAAATGTCATACATAAATTCGAACAAAGAGACAAGGAAGAAACAGGAAGCTTGTAAGGAAACAATATTCACTTCACTGCAGATATTTTTTTCAAATGCATAATTTATTTTTAAATTCACAACTTACAATTATCTTCCACATCCTTTTTGCTATCCTCCTCTGCAGGAAACACTTGATTGATAGCAGCCTGGAAAGTCTGTTAGATAAGAAACATTAACATTGTCAGAATTCCATAGAATAGAAATTTTAAAGACATCTCATGCAATCATACAAGTGAGTGCACTGTAATTGTGCATGATTTAAAATGAACTCACCAGCTTTATACTTCAGAATTGGAAATTTTACTGAGTTACTAGATGCAGACAAAAAGCTGCTGCATTTATATTACTACACTACATTATAAAAATGAATTCACTGTAATATATATTTTACTGCAATAATATTTGATCCTCAGGTCAAAAATTGCATGTCATACTGTGCAATACAAAAAATAAGATTTTAAAAAGTACTGCAAAGATAACAGCATTATAAATGACACACAATTTCCTCAGTTTTGCAGAGAAGAAAGAATAAAATGCAAGTCATTAGTTCAGTCAAAGGACTGTGCTGTCATTATCATATGCAGTTTTAAAATATTCCGACTTAAAATATTAATGTTCAATATATAACATCCTCTGTATCACCAAATACTGTAGAGCTTTGGTTGTTGTTTATTGGGGTTTTTTCTTCAATAAATCAATACTAAAGTAAAACAAGACCTTCCTTCAACCCTTGTATTACAGTTACACAAAACAACCATTTATCAAGTGTTCACATCCAACTGGAAAAATTCATAACAAAAGCAACTTTGTTTCTTTATTCATCTCCAGAAATCATAATTTATATTGCTGTAAAAAGGAAGGAAAAACATCCAAGCACACATGCATTACAGCATGTGCACAAAAATACCTATTGTACAAGGCAGATTTTTAATTATACTCTTTTGTTTACTGTAGTAATAGCTCATTTGAGCTAGCGATGAATGGACAAAACCCCTGTTGTACCAATTAAACACAACAGCCACCGTGCCGCTGCAGGCACAGGCTCCTTTTCCCCATGGAAATGGAGACAAGAAGTCTAGTCTAATATTTGAAAAGGCAACCAACTGTATCTAAAGAATGAACTTAATAAACAAACATGTTTGTTTGTTTAACATGGTACTCAGCAAGGTAGTCCCATGAGAAACATCTCACAGGGAAATTTAGGAGAAAGACAGCAACTTGTTTCATATTTGCTTGAGCACAACACTATGAGAGCTCCTGGGGCTTACACCATCATTAACAGCCATAAATTCCAATTCTCTTTGAAGTAGGAAGGGTTAAAAATGTCTCAGAGCAGAACTAATTGCTGCCAGACAGAACACATTAAATCTACGATATCCCTTCCCTACCAGGTTATCATAAAGTATGCAATTTGTAGCCATAATAAAATTTATTTTGTCATCCCCCTATCAAGATCTAATGCACAAAAATATGTACAAGATGTTTTCCTAAGGGAAACAAAGCTGCTCAATGACGTTGGAACATCTGAATGTCCATCACACCAACTTCCTCCAAAATATCCTTTATCAGAGTTTGTCAGGGCCATGGAAGCCTTCAACATCTTTACCTACCTCAGAAAGATCCCTGCTGCTATTCAGAGTTTTAGCACGGCAGAGATTCACCACACCCTTTCCTCCCTCTCACAGTATTAGAGTAATTACATATTATCATCATCATTTTCTCTACAAGTTTGTCAACAGTAAAGGTAAATCTTGTTTGGTAAAGACGTATTTGAATACAACAGTTCCCCACGTAATCAGTTCCCTGTGCATGAAACAGTGGGAAAGTTTAAAAACAGTGTGACCAGGTTTGCAAAAATGTAACTTCACTTCTTGTTCTTGTCTGCTGATGTGTAAACCCATTAATCACTAACAAAGACAGGAGAGAATGAACACTATTCCCAGCTATCCTGTAAGACTCTTCATAAACCTCTGATACTTTAATATTTCTGGAACTAAAGTAAACCATGCTGGAACTTTCGCAGAAGAGGAGGGGCTTTTTCAATGTCCTCACTGCCCAGCCTTCTGATTAAAGATAAATTTAAAGGAAAAAAAACCCAACAAAACAGAGAGAATTCATGCTGTATCATCTCCTCCATTTTTTCACTCAATGTAAATTGGGAATTAATTTCTAGAATATTTCAGAGATGATAAAACAAAGCAAAATGAAGACTTGTCTGAAAGCTAATGTTTTACTGTTGAACTTTTTTAGATAAGAAAACATAAGAACAGTTTCAACTATGTCAACAAAAAAAAATTCACTGCTGTATGTCACAGTTTGAATACTGCTTTACGTACGGTAAGGTACTTGTTACGTAGGGAAGTATGATAGCTGAATGTGCAGAGGTCTGAGTATTAAAGTCTAATATTTTAAATAGAAAATAAGCAAGGTATCCCAGATCTATCAATAAGAAAATATACAAAGAAATTCTTTACTATATTGTCCCATTTTTATTTTTTTTTAAACAATTATTTTAAGGAAAAAACGCTTCAGATACTTGAGGGAAGACTTTTGCATTAATCATAGCTTAGGACAAGCTTGTTCTAAGAAAGTGGAGAGGGTATTCATCTTATAAGACAATAAAGTGGTCTTAGGAAGCAAAGGTTTAGGGGGTTATGAAGGGGTATTTTTGTCGTCTTTGTAATGAAGCAACCCTTGAAATCCAATGGCAATCTTAACTATTCTCCCAGAAACTAGATGAGCGAAAAAAGATATCTTTCCATTCAAGCAGGATCTTCTTTCTACCATGTAATCCAATAGGTGTAACCATGCCTTCCTTTATACCTTCCAGATACAGAGAGGAGACATCCCTACTCTCAGCTGTATTTCACAAACCAACCTACAGCAGGACAAACCATGTGTAAGACAGACAAGAGCATGTCTCACTTGAGCAAACAAGTTGCACTCACTGTTAAAAAAAAAAAAAAAAAAAAAACCAAAAAAACCCAAAACCACCTTAGCTTGAAGCCCTGAACTTTGAACATTCTGATCCTTACTTTCAAAGCACATTTATTCCTTTATACTTAGCTGGGAAAAATACCTTTCTGGTTATTCACAGCATACCAGAGCAGGTGGCCCATAAAGCCCTCCATGACCCTTCAGAAGTGGCACAGAGCCATAAGGTATCTCTCATGTGATGGCAGGAGGGGTGTCAGCGAGCGTCTGCAGCATCTCACACATTCCCAATGACTGCCAGAAACTCATGACTGACGATGCTCTAAGAAATGCCTGCCCCTCACTCCTCAGTACCCCACAGTGCCCGGGATGGCATCTCAGGGTACAAGGCCTTCCAGTGCATCTCTTCCTAATCACTCTACTTAGATTTGCTACCTCTAGGAAAAGAGTAAATTCCCCATTTGGCAATTTCACTGTCATTTGCCTTCTCCCTGTTACAGCCTCAAGGAACAAAAAGATATATGCAACAGGATCCAAGGTTATGAATCCCAGTACATTCAGAAAAGAACACTCTTAAGGAGAAATGAAAACGCAATACTAGTTGAGTTTAATAGCTGATTCCCTTTCTACCTGCTTCCTTCCTTGTACACCAGCATGTGACTGCTGGTGGGCCATGGGCCAGGACTGCCAGCTCTGGTACCACTGATGCAGTTTGGAGCTCGTTCTCAGGGCAGGACTCCAGCTCTAGGTGGGACCATGCTCACTAGCAAAGCACTCTCCTGTTTCTCTGGCTTTTTTTCCAGACCTGGCATTTATAAGCCTTTCAAGCCAATGATCTAGTTTTTGGGAAGAGGTTCCCATCCCGTAACACATGCATCTTCTGTTCCAGTAAAACGCTCCTGCAGCTCGCAGTAGTGTTCTTCGGGCAGGGCAGGCTGGGTGGACTCAGATCCCAACCTCCCTT
The DNA here is from genome assembly GCA_013397775.1 of Eulacestoma nigropectus. Taxonomy (NCBI): domain Eukaryota; kingdom Metazoa; phylum Chordata; class Aves; order Passeriformes; genus Eulacestoma; species Eulacestoma nigropectus. Next base: position 1,669,107 of record VZTE01005519.1, on the reverse strand, counting down.
AGACAGCCCTCTGCACAGAACTGTAAACACTTGGGGATGGGCTGTGGTGCCCAAAACTGCTGCTGCTGGGGTTTAAGTGAATCGGTGTGTTGGACCTCCACGGAGTCTGGACTGGGTAAGTTGGGTTCATAATATGAAGTAACCAGCCACCACAATGGCCTCAGCTCCTCTGTCCCCCTTCCACTGGTTGCTGCCATCCTGAAAACTTTCCACTTCTCCATTTTTAAGTTGGATCTGTTCTCTGACCTGGTTTGGGGTATCATGCACAGCTCGGCAGGCGGAGCTGGGAGGGTGGCACTCTGCAGTGCCAGAGCTGGCTACGGGTGGGGGTGGGAGGGAGGGGTTTCAGACAGGGTGAAACTGCTGCTGTGCAGCATTTACTATGCCTTACAGCATTACTGTTATTGACAACAGTGTCATAAAAGGCAATAATCAAACACAAGCATACACATTTCCTTTTCAGACTGTGACCCTTGGTAAGCTACCAGTGCCTACAGAGAATACATATGACATGGTAATGACCCAGATTAAAAAATAATAATAAGTTACACTGCCCGGATATGTTTACAAGATCAGGTTACTCCTCTCCTCCCTGTAATTATCATGAGCAACCCTGGAGCTGCTGGATCATGCATTCGTGCTGAAGAGCACTTCTGAACTACCATTTTAAGAAAACAAAGTGATAATGAGTATTAATGCTGACTACTTCAAATGAATGGTGTAAGAGCAAAAGGACAGAGTCTTCTTAAAAAGACAAAAAGCAGAAGAGAAATGTTTTTCTAAAAAGAAATAAATGACACCTTGAAAAGACTGAGAAGGTAACCAAGAAAACTTTTTACACCACCTTTACTAATATAAGGTTAATTAAGTTTGCTAGAAAAAAATAATAGGACCATAGTCTCTACAGCATTTAGACTGTGAAGTGTTTGTTCCCTTAGATGAATGAACGTTAGGCTCTTAATTGATCTGCTTAATTCAAAACAGCCAACAGCAGAATAGCAAACTCATTAGACAAAAGAGATTTTTTTCCTTGAGAAAACCATGAAATAAAATATTTGTATTTTAGGATCATTATTTGTTGTTTTGGGCTTTTTTTTAATTATATATGGTCCTGAAAGGAGCATATGTTAGAAATAAATAGTGACGCAGAAATATCCTTATCCTTGTTTCAATGTATAGGCTTTTGCTCTTTATTGCACCAGGACCATTTGGGAATATAAAAAGAAATAGCAGTGCAGGTGAAATTTATTTAAGTCATTTTAATATTAGCCATAGATTTGGAATATTTAATATCCTTGTCTGAACAATCCTGCTCTTCCTCAAATGAAGAATCCATACTACTACTACTAAACCTATAGACTTTATCTCTCACACTCAAAAATCAGATGTTACACTTGCTTTGTATTTCTAAGGAAGGCAGAATCAACTTCCTCTCCAAGATGCACAAAAAAGAAAGCCTATAAACATTCCCCCAAAAGGAAGGACTGCTGCATAACCTTTTGACCTGTGACAAGGCATTCTCTACTACTGTTGACATAAAAAAAGAAGTCACAAAACACATTGTTGTCTTTTTTACATCCTTGAATATAGAGAAAGGACAAAACTATTAGAAAGGGCACAAAAAACATATTCAAAAAGACTGAAATCACAACTTTTAAAACAGTTCTGATCTTATTCTAGCTAGTACAGCCTAGGAATCTGACCATTTGAATTAGGATAATTGATAGCTACAAGGTGCTTCATGTAAAAACTGACATTTAGTTATGACATACTGAGTCTGAAAGATGTCATGATAAATTAAGCCATTGGAACACACTAATTAGGATGAATTAGGTCTTCATTTTAAAAGTTACATTTATTTTGACTTTAATTTGATGTAGCAATTCCATAGGACCTTTGTTTGACATCATATTACTTCTCAAGGTACTTGAGTTAAGAGGATTCATCGCTCAGTCTTCATCAGTCTAATGGTATCTAATCTTAGCCAGGGCCTAGGACACCCCTGTAGGACCCTTCCTATGCATGTAAGGGAAAAGAGAGAAGCTAATCTCAACAAGAGGCTCTTAATCATTGTCTAATTGAGAAAAATAAAGCATACAGTACTGAATCAAATGGCTACGGAGATTCAAACCTCTTCTTTTTCATGAGCACGTACTCAATGCACATGCAGATAACTGACAGAAAGTACACACTTCTCATCAGTGTGAGGGCTCATTTGCAATACAAGCTAAAGCTCAACAAAGATCCTCAGCCAAAATCAGAACAGAAAACTGATTTTCCACTCCTTCAGGCTGTGTGCAATTGAAGATACTGGCAAAGATCTGGCCAACAGGTAAGGTGGTTTCTTATGGTTTTTCTCTTTTCCTTTGTTTGTGAGACACTTACCTTGCCTTTCTGATTCAAAGGCTCAATAGTTAAGTTGTCAGGGCCAATATCCACAATCATCCCCATCTGAAACCCATCAGTTGGATGTGGAGCCCAAACGGGCTTCCCGTCTTCCATTGTGGGATCTATCCAGTATTTCCTGTAAGAAAAAAAAAAAACTAAAATCAATCAAAACACTTTGTATACAAATTTAATAAACCATCAGGATTTACTACACAGACTTTAGTTTATTATCCTTATTTCAATTCTTCAGTATGAAAGGAGACAGCCCCTGCAGACTGGAGCCAATTCCAACCCGCAATGCTTTGCCTACAGAGGACACCCCTTGGACTTCAGCACAGAGAAGATTCAAGACCAGAACTATTTCTCGTGGGATCCACACACTGCTCCCTGCAGCTCTTTATCCAGCTTCCCTGACTTGTGAACCAAGAAGGGAGTCTACCTCATGATCAAATTAGAAGTGCAAAATAGATTCAAAGCCAAGTATATACTAGGAGTGTGTATATACACATATATGGATGTACATGTAAAGACACGTGTATGTATATGCATGCAGTGGGTCATATGACTAATAAATACTTGTCTGTACTTGATCCGGTGTACAAATATTTCTATTTTTGCAACATGTTGAGGCATGTGAGCAGAAATTCAGTCTCTTGGCATTTGAGACAAATGAATGTGTTCACTCTTTTTGTGTGGCTGAGCACATGGCTTTCAAATAACCTACAAATATATTTTGTCTCAATTGATTTATCATCCTGTAAGTCTTTGAAAGGCTGACCCTCCTGATACTGTAACATTACAGCTCTTCCTCTTAAGGAAATTTATTTTCTATAAAAAAATGACATGAAAATTGTTTTGAAAGAATTTTGATGTGCAAGTGAAAAAGATGCAAAGGCCAAAATATTCAAACCTTATGCTCCTCAAGTTATACAGCTAAATAAGCTCCCAGTTAAAAAGGAAGATTTGATTGCACGCAATACTCATTGAGCTAACCAGGAAAGTTGCCAAGGTTGGCACACTCTGAATGGCTAATGGTGCCATTTTAAATATGCTGAATTGGTCCCTTTTTTCGTTTTGTTTTGGGGGTTTTTTGTTGGTTTTTTGTTTTTTTTTTTGGTTGGTTGTTGGTTGGTTTTTTTTTTAAGCTCCTTTATAGTCCTTACCCTAGTAAGAATAGAGTCCACTCAGCTTAAAAGGGTCACTTGCCTGGCTGTTCCTTACTCCCCTCCAAAACTCATTCACATACTAAACTGACATGTTTTAGTGGTTCCAAAATTTGTAAAAAGTAATCTCATACCACGAAGGTGTAACTTGCCTCTCTCACCATGAAAGAAATAAGCCTTGCCAAGCAGCAAAGAAAACACTGGCAGCAAAGTCCAGAAGTCTAGGGAAAGCTTGGGAAAGTGTCCCACATTTTGCTTTTCCTATATCTGAAGGAAAAAGAAGATCCAAAATTTCTCACAAACAATGAAGGCTGCAGACCCCTTTGCCATAAGCAGCAGCAAGGAAAAAGAGTGATTGGCCCACCAGAAAGCTGTACAACTACAAGCAGAAAAGGACACTCTTGCCCCTCAGAGGATATGTCAGCACATGCTGCATATGACCTTTTTTTTCCAAGGACAGGTTAGAAAATTTTGAAGAGAAGGAAAAGGCTGGCTGTGCTCTCTTTGAGAATGCTGCTGGTCTTAGTTAACAGCAAGCTGTCTTATTTCTTGGCAACTTTAATGTGAAATTACAGGAAAACTTGTGATTTACTTTTCTCCCATGAACAGAGCATATTAACTTCTTTTAACTACACACAGAAAGTTATGTTCTAAAACCTGCAGTATAACATTTACTTCTGTTTACCTCCAGCCTTTTGCCATAGCCCATGAACTCTACGAAACAGCATCTTCATCATATGTTGCCATCACCATACAATATGTCCTGTAAACAAAATCTGTATTCACTCACAACTGGCTGTTGGCCATTTTTTCTTTATTTCATGGTACTGAAAAAGGAATTTTTTTTTTTCCAGCCAGACCGGACCTCTAGATCCAACTGCCATCGTGGGCATAGTTGCTAAACAGCTGAGTTTATTTCTGGATATAACCAAGCCTTCATTTCTTCACAAACCTCTCATTTGCTTTTAAAATGCTAGTTCAAAATAGTAGTTAAGCAATATGTCACACAACCACTAAAAACAAGGCTGCCTTTTACACCCCAAGTCGCATGGTCAGGGCTCCGGACATAAACATGCCACGCAAGAAACAAACCCTAAAATTACTGCCAAAATTTCAGCAAAAGTTAGAATCTAACCTCCACAGTTCACATCCAGATGCTTCTGCTTTGTTCACTGACAGGGATTTTTGCATTCTTACATATTCTTAAGGCTACTTCGTACTTTATTAATGAATTATAATAGGGGAGTGTCACAAGCTGAAAAAATCCTCTTGAAGGACGAAGCAGTGATTGAATTCAACCACCAGAAGGAAATGCAAGTTTAAGAAAAGCACCTGAGGCTTTGCAAGCATCTAAGAAGCCACTGGGTGAAAGCAATCTAAATACAAGTGAAGAAGTTATTCATGGGACAATTACTTTTAATAAATACAGTCTTCTGGCTGAGTAGTGACATAAAACCAGTTGTAACATTTTAGGTTTGGCACCACTCCATCTCTGTCAGCTGGGACTCTGAAAGGGAGCACATTGAAATTGGATACTAAAACCTACCAGGTATTACCTGCTCTATTATTTACACCCTCATCTGATGTATGTACCATTGCCTTGAGACAAATGCATGAAGCCTATTCCTGAAAAAGCTTTTGAATAGCCAGTTTCCAAACCAGCTTTTTACAGTGAACAGAAACTATCAGTGGGAGCAAACTTTTTTCCCCAATATGCATCCGTCTAAGTCCAATCTACATGCAGTCCACCACACTGCTAAAAAAGCACACCATTTCTGAAAACAATGAAAGCCAAGAGACTCATGCCCAGACTAAAAGCTCTGAGGCAACAGATTTGATAGCAATGCCACCAAACACAAGGAGTTGCCTGAATGATGCTTCCAAAAAAGGAGACCAATTAAGTTATCTCCCACATTTGTATTTGTATATATGCACTTAACCTATATTAATTGATTTTAAGTGCTAGATCATTTTGGTCTCCACAATTAAGACACCTCCAAAATGAAGAAGAGAACTCACGAAGGTTATGCTTAGAAGTGGGAAGCCAGCTGCCCTTTTCTCTTTCTACAGTCCATAGAAAGACATACCTAGTACTGGAGTTTTCCTCTCTGTTAAGCAGGAGAGGGATAGTAATAAAATAAGCCTTTGCCTGAAGCTGGTAAACTTAATAGCTATTCCTTCAAATGTCAGATTTTATTTCTTCATAATTGGTACGCAATAATAGACCTTACCTTAACTATCAGTAGGAGTACTTAACACATTCCGCACTGGCTAAACACTAGAACTAGTGTTCAAACAACTTACAAGACAAATCACTGCCCAGATTCCAAGAAAAACACCCACCAACATTTCTGTAACTTTTTTCTGCATTATTATTCCCCTTTTTGGATAATGTCTAATGACATGTTTTTCACAAAAATATTATCTACATAACAAATTGAGTATATGAAACAACTAAGAATTCCTCAGCTGAAAGTTGACACACTATCCTCCCACTTATGTTTACCAAGGTAGTATAGATTTTAAAAGAATGTAATGCAACTACATTTGGGTGTTGTAGATTATTCAAAAGGATGTCAAATGCTACCATCTGGTGAAAGAATTCTACAAAGGCAAAATATGGTAATGCAATTTTAAACTTGTTGCCAGAGCCCAGAGGCAGGCATTTGCATGATCTGATCCTACTTACTATCCTATGAACAGTCTGCTATACCACAGCACTGTACTGATTGCTCAATTAACTAATTAAAACGAATGAAAAATTAGACTTCATTAAACAACCAACAGTAACTCACTAGAATGGCTAAATCCAAGGAAAATAAACTAGTTAGAATAGGTATAGTAGTAAATTATCACAGTAAAACATATAGGTTGTTTTATATTAAAAACACCTTGCACTTGTGTGTTTAAGAGCTGCTCAAAATTCTGCTGATTACAGCAGGCACGTGAAAATGCTCTGGGAATGGTCCTGTAAACATACAGAAGAGACCAGACAGAGAAAAACATTCATACATAGTGGTAGCTTACTGTCAGACAAATTACTTTTGCAACCCTAGGTTACTGCTCAACTGAGACTTCTCCAAATCAAAGCTCAGGCAGCATGCAGCACTCTACTGCAGGTGACACAGTATTTCAAATGAGCTGCAGATACAGTAGAGATTTATTTTTATTTGAACTAATCACAATGCAGTTATAACTGCATAGTTTAACGGAGTATTAAACCAGTTCCATTTTTATTATTTACTTTTCCAATTCACAACAAAACTCTGCTCTAACACATTCTAGTTTATCCATGTCACACTGCAGCTTTTTCATACCTAAAATAACATCAGCAAAGTAACTCTGTCAAGCAGAGACTTCTGCCAAACTGGAAAAGAAGAAATGGACTGGAATATAGCATAGCACAAAAGTACCTTCAAAACAAACTTGCTTTGAAAATCTTAATCCTGCCTTGTTAATTGTCACTACCTTTTGTAGACGTATGCATGTAAAATAGAGTTTACAGCTGAGAACTACTAGATAAAAACTTCTTTTAAAGCTACCTGCTCTGACTGCTTGGGACAACTTGAGCACAGCAGCTGATGAAATTATTCTCATGGCATGCTCATTTTCTTGCGTATTTGCATGTATCAGCATGTTTTCAATACTGAGCAGCCAGAAACTGATTTCTGTAGTATTTCCAGATGAACCACTCTTTTGTATTTGTATTCACTTGTATTTAGCATTCACATTGGAAATACTCCTCTGCTGTTATGTTTACTATTCAATAAGAAAAGACAAGACAGTCCCTCATGCTTTAAGCAAAGGAGAAATCTTACTATGTCTTCATTAAACACAGCACTTCCCAATCAGTAAAGCACAACTGCAATACTCCACATATCATTTCTGAAAACACCTTTGCCTGGAACATCCATGCTCCTGGAAGAACAAATTTTAAGGAGCAGAAGAAGGGGTGTGGTAGGGACAAGATTAGCCAAAGACCTGTACAGCTTCCTCTAAACCATCTCACTTTCCTGTGTGTTAACTGCTGCTAGAGCCATTTCACCCCAGCTACCCTCCTGGCTTTGCTTCCTGCTCCTGCCTCTTCCCCTCCTGACCACCTTGAGAAGTACTGATGCAGGGCAGGAGATGGTCTGAGTAAGAACAAGTACTTTGGAAAAAAAACCCCATACTACTTTATCTGCAACTATTTAAATGGCTGTTGCATCAAAACAAGCTGTTAAAAAGAAGGAATTCACTTAATGGTAGGAAATTTCCCCCACAGCAACGGAATGCTTCATGTATATCACCATCCTGAAAATGAGGTGATACAGGCATTGCTCAAGAGCCCTCAGGTTTGAAATACATGTGTTTCATGCTTTTTCAAATGCATCATGTTCAGTCAATCAGCACTTTTGTATGTATATGCACCTTTCATATAACAAAAATGTAGCCCATTAAAAAAGCACCTCTTGTAGGAAGCTTATCCAACATAATTTGTACATCAGCTGAACAGATTTCTGTAAGGCCAAGTGTCTTTGAGGTGTTGTTTACTAAGTGCTAAATTCTCAGTGTTGCTCAAGAAATAAAAATAAACCTCACGTGGACAAGGAAATCTGCCATTAGAGGTTACAGTGAAGCTTCAAGAAATCCAGAGGAAGGAGAGTTCAGGCAAATTTAACACACCAACTCTGCAGGTATGGCAGAAGAAATGAGTTCACAAGAGAGGCTGTACACAGTAAAAGACCATTTGTGGCACACCAGCAGAGGAGAAACAGCAAACATTCTCATGAACTGTACCATGTGAGATGATGACAAGGAGTGGGGAAGATGGAAGATCAAATGAGACTTAGCAAAGGGAGACAGCAACACATATGTCATGTTAACCAGCAGATTGATACTGGCTCATATTAAATCCTGACGTAACCATGACCATGGCTTGTACCTGACCTGATGGAATGGTGAAGCACCAAGGCATATAGAAAGACGAAGAAAGAAAAGCTAATTTCTACAAACCTTAAAAAATAAATTGAAAGGAACAAGCAGCTTCCATCTGTCATCAATGCCAATAGATTTAGCTCTCTGCAAGCTGTAGTATGGAAGCATTTGCTTAGACCATTAAAAGAACAAGCCACCATCTTATATGAAGCTTTGTTTAGGGACCTTATAAAAATATTAATGATAGTTCCAGCTTCAAGAATATCGAATCTACCAAAAGGCAACATCTCACTTTTACTAAGCCTAATCAAAACCACTGGCTGCAAAAGCCTCAGTGGACAGTTTTCCAATCTGCCAAAAATGGGGGCTGCAGGACCAAATGATTGTGGGGGAAGTTTTCCACTGGACTCTGCTTAACCAGATTTAGTTGGGATTTTTTTAATGCATCCCTCACCAGACCCCATGAGCAACAAAAATGTTTGTGGCACCTAACTGTCCCCCATGCACACTTTGCCCACCTGCCCTCCCCATGGCAAGTACTGACTGGATTGGTCAAGATATGGCTTATACAGTAACATCCTACTGCTGCAACAGCTCAAAATGAGAACAAAACAAATTAAAACCCCCCTAAATTTCATGAAAGCTAAGCTGAAATAGCTCTTAGTTGCAGCAATGTAGCTCTAATTAAGTTATTAACAAAATTCTAGCTAGTTTTAAAATTTTGGTGAACTTCAGTAGCAAGTATTTGTCCAATTCAATTGCTGTTATACAAGACCGAGATGAATTCTGTACAGCTTGTTAGTTTGTAAAACTCTAACCACAGAGGTTGTGGTCTTTTTGACTGTGATACTGAGAAATTAAAACTCAATTCGAATTAGAATCAGCAAGGTCTGATGATTTTCTCTGTGATTCCTGCTCTTCTGGCAGCTTTTTAAGCTACTGTTCTCTCAAGAACATTGTTCTTATTTTAGTTCCCACCAAGAAAATAGAGAGGTCTTTGTCCCAGTTCTTGTCCATTAAAATAACCTGAGTGGAGCTTCCTGACAAACCAAGAATTAAGTATGCCAAGGGGATCTGCATAAGCATTTTCAACCAACAGCACTGCCTACTCCAGTAATAGCAGCAAGCAGAAAGAGGAAAGGTAGCAAAACACAAAACATAATGTCAAATTTGAGCAGCAAAGTTAAAATTAAAGAAAAAGCTCCTCAGTTATGATCTGGACACTACTTCAGAAGCGTTACAAAAGAGAAATGAGGACTAGAAAAATCAGAAGAAAACTAACAAAGCCATGCAAAAGATTTTGAAAGAGGTTGTTCAACTTAACTCTTTCAGGCTTTGCAAGTCAGCCCTAGTGAAACCAGCAGGCAGCGAGAGGGGAAAAAAAAGGCATACCAAAGCAGAAATCACCCAACAGACAAAGACATCAAAGCAAAGTTAAAAGTATCTTAAGCCATCTCATGATATATAAAGAACACATAGGATGCACTTTTGCAGATCTAGCTGGAGTAGTTCAAGCAGACAAGGTAAACTCTGGAGTTAACTATCCCTATGGCAGTAGTTATGCTGCGTGACCACTGGCAGCAGTGCTCAAGCATGCTGGCTTAAATCATATTCCATGCACAGCCTCAACAAGGTCAAGTAACTTCAAACCTCTTCAGCTAGCACTTTAACCGTGTATTTGTTTATATCCTCATTTTTGAGGTGGAAAAGGTGCCACCTTTTCCAAGTGTAAACATGAGAAAGAACAAATACTTCTTGAAGGTTGAGGATGACTCTCTCTAAGCTAATGAACTCTAAATTCTCCTCCGGTTATGTCATTTTCCAGCCTTCCCCACCCATTCATCTTCTACATCTCATACACTCCTACTGTCAAATGAGAGCGTCCTGTTTCCCCACCCATTGTGTGCTGCTGCCAAGCTATTGCTCATCTTCAGGTGACCCAGTACAAGAACTGATAGGTTTATTCTCTTTTAAGACTGTGCACCCATCGGTCTCTCTTTGAGCTTGGTATACAAGGTAAAACAAAAGCAACCAATTGGCCTAAGTCTACCAAATACAAGGGACCTCACCTCCAGCACAAAAAGTAGAAAATCTAATTATGCAAATGAAAAAAAAAACCAGTAAGAAAGTCCTTAATTTGATTCCCAAATACTTAAAAGTAAATGGATCACTTATCATAAATATTGGTTATTTATCATAGAAATACCAATGCCTGGTCACTGGCTTCCATAATCTGAACTGCAGAAGCTGCCCATTATGATAAGCAATCAGGACCCCAGAACTTTAATCCTCTGTAGACCATTATCAATGTTGGCTAAAGCACATCTTAGTGCAGCCAGCAGGGCCTTGTACCAGTTAAAGGAAGCATATGTTGCATTTTATACCAGCTTTTGTCTAGCTGATTCAAAAAGAGGCTGAGGTAGACTGAATCTCAGTAATTTATTCTAACTCATATGAACACAGATAAACCCAAAAAAGTTCATACCCCCCCCCCGTACAAAAAAATCAGAAGAATATTCCTAACCACCAATTTAAGGGGGAAAAACCCAAACCAAATAGGAAAAAAAAAAAAAAAAAAACAAAAAAAACCACAAAACAAACCCCACTTTCGAGTGCTTTTTAATGCTTTTGAATTTTTGTTAATTCACCAGCAATTCAAGAACTCTGCACAACTTCAATATTTTTTCCAGAAAAATATTTGAAGTAGAAAGCCTACACTACCTAGTGATGATATCATCTATTTTGTACTTTTCAAAGAGTGATGCTAAGCCCTTGACATTCAAGGAGCCCTACAATTCCAATAGAAAAAGTCAAGAGCTGAATCCTAAGCTGGAGCCTATCAGTAACTTTGTTCCCCACAGCTGCCCCTGTGAATGCTTCAAAAATACCACAGGGACTCCTGAGGGTGATGCACCCCTCTGGCCACTTCTTTGAACCCATGTCTTGTCAAGTTTTGAACTTCAGCTATATAACTCTCTTGCTGCAGAATAATCAAATGAAACTAAGTAAATACAGAAATAAGCAAGCAACCAACCTGCACTGAGTTTTATCATTTTGATAAATTCATATGCATAAATAACTGAACAGAGACATATTTGCATGATAATTTGTTTTTAAAGTGCAACAGTAAAAAAACATTGCCAAACTCTTCCTGGTATATATCTGAAAATGGAACTGATATTTTAGAAAAATAAGACTACATACTCAGCCAAGATCCAAGTCAAGTCAAATAAACTAAGCATTGCAGATGGCAGCATCAAAGACTGCTGAGGGATGTGCAGGAAACTTCAGATGCTTGACCTCAGACCAATACAAAGAGCCTGGGCTGGAAAAAAATACATTTGTACTTTCTGACTTACTACTGATATAATAAAATAGCAAGTACCGATATATAAAAATAGCAAGTAAATCAGATGTTTTCAAACAGTACTTTGATTTGGCCGCTTTATTAGAGGAGAAGATACTAGAAACTAATGATAATCAGCATCTGCAAATTAACAGGTATAACCCAGGAACTGTTTACTGCCATCTCTCTCTGTACAGAATCCGTAAGTCTTTCAAAGACAGAATTAGTTCATAAAAACACTTACATTACCAGTTTCAATTTCCTCTTTCCTCTCTCCATATCAGCACGTACTTGTTACAAAAAGTATGGGTGTAGTTTATAAGCAATGAGCTGAAACACAGACAATCCGCTATAGACCAGTGAACTCAGGAAAAACTCTCCCTTCAGAAACACGCAACTAAAAAAGGAAGATTCTTGTCAAAATCTACTCATATCTTGTCTACAAATAAATAAATAACTCATGTAATAGAATCTATTGCCAAGTTCACAGATCTCATTGATAAAAGTAATTCTGAGGGAGGTGACTGAAAGCTTACTCTTAACATAAAAGATCATGACAGTCATTTTACATAATTTTAACAGTAAAGACAAGAAAGCTACTCCAAGAAGTGACACAGAACGTTTTGTCAGCAAATCCATTAATTTCCTTTGAAAGATGAGTATAGTTGGCCCACTACTATGAGACAAAAAAATAGTAATTACAGCAAAAGATAAAGATTATTTACACTATCTTAATCTCAAAAAAAATATCCAGAAAATATGATTTAGGAATAAAATCCACTTAAATTCCATAAAAATTACCGAAAGGCTAGAACATGTCTCCTATGAAGAAAGGCTGAGGGAGTTGGGGTGTTCAGAATAAAGAAGAGAAGGCTCCAGGAAGACCTTACTGTGGTCTTTCCGTAAATGAAGGAAGCCTATAAGATGGAGAGAGACTTTCTATCAAGGCCCCTAGTAACAGGACAAGGGACAACATTTTTAAACTGAAAAAGGATAGATTTAGACTGTATGTAAGAAAGAAATTCTTTACAATGAGGTTTGCCTGAAGAAGCTGTGAATGCCCCATCCCTGGAAACCTTCACGGTTAGGTTGGATTGAGCTTTGAACAACCTAGTGAGTACAGAGGAGCTAGACTTGATCTCTTTAAAGGTCCTTTCCAACTCAAACCATTCTGTGACTCTACAATAACCTTTAATTCTTGTACTGTTCATGAATAGTTTGCATTTTCACAGAGGGCCAAGGACTGTAAAGGCTTGGCATCTGACCAGCAACAAATCAGACAAAATCTGCTATTAGCACTGACAGGATCTTGGCAGCAGGGAAAACTGCAGACCATAACAACTTCCACATTAGCCACATCCTGACCACAGCTCAACTCTCTCATTTTTTGGTAAGACACTACTCTCTGAAAAGTTTGAGAATGTTCTAGGCTTTCCTTAACCTTGATACAGGGTCATGCAGATTATAGACTCTGGACTAATCTTTACACAGATTTTGCCACAGCCAAACACGCTGTTTTTCTTACTACGGATTCAGTGTCTCAGGGAGACAGATATTGACTGATGCAACTCTCATAGCCCCAATACTTTTATGAACCATGAGTTATAAGAAATCCAGCTCAAGAACACCATGCTCGCTTCTTGTTCAGAAAATAGTTAGAACATTGAGATCAAAGTCCAACTGCATTTTACCAACTGATTTTAATACCTCAAATACACTACCTGAATGTTTCTGCCCGTCCCCATCATGTATAAAATGTTATTTATTAACATGAATGCTGCAAGAAAGTGCATCCCTGCTCATGATTCTGTTATAGTCAACAATGAGTAAAAATTACCAACCAGCAACGCCACAAAAATGGTTATAAATTTTCTGCCCAAGTGTTACTAGATCTACACAAGAGGCCAGGCTTAGCCAAATGCATCTTTTAGAAAAAATCTGGAAGAGCTTTAAGGTTTTCAATAGCAGGTGTCGTCATGCAGGCAACAGAGCAAACACACTCTCGCTTCACAGGCAAGAGAACCACCCCTGAGGCTGGGAACTGCACAGCAACTGCAGGCGCACACAGTCTCAATATATCTGATACAACAGTAAACTGAAAATAACTTATGCACAATCATGGCTCCCAGGACCAGCCCTTAAGCATAATTACAAACTCTGTACAGAAGCTCATGCAGAGGACAAACCACCACAGTCACATGCTAAGATCAGCCTGTTTATTTTGGCAAAGAAGCAAGAAGCAGAGTCAAGGAAAGCTTTTAGTCAGGTTGTAAATTCAGACACAAAATGCAGCTCAGGTGTTTTTAAATTCAAAACGTCCTGAACAATTACAGCTGGAAGAAATTTCTGGGAAAATGACCACTGTCATGCTGCCACTGCTATTTCCCAATTGGGGTCAGCAGCTCAAATATAAGAGCATTTATTCATGGCACTTGAGCCTTCATTTCAGACTACGCAAAATATTTTATAAAAAAAATACATCTCCAGAGGCTAGGAAAGTCATCTAAGAAATAACATCAGGTCACGAAGTCCTGTCCATGCAGTCTTCATTTAAATCAGCTGCAATGGTTTCAATCTAGATGTCCAAGAACTGTCCATCCAGTGATAATCTGATGGTTAGACATTTTTAAGGGGGTAGCGGATCTAAGATCAGACAACAGAATATCAACATATAGACAACAACAATCAGGTCAGCTAAATAAAAAGATACTGCAATTATCATGGGCACTTTTTCCTTTTCCTCTTTCAATTACATGAATATTTAGTTTCAATTTCATTTTCCTGTCTTTAACAAATATTCAAGAATTTAACATTGTGGTGGGATTAGGATCATTTAACAATAATTTTCACCTCAGGAACAAAAAGGTAAATGAAAACACCTATATTATTTTCAACTCTAAGTAACACACTTCTTTCATTTTGTTGCTTTTTAGTCCTTTCTACAATATTTTGAATTAAACTGAACACACTGTAGGGCAAACAAAGTATTATGCTTTCAGAATCAAAGATACCTTATAGAAGACATGAATGGTCAATTTAAGATATTTCTGGCTTGGATTTTTTTTTCTCTTTTTCATAATTGTAAAGATTTTAACAACACCCATTATGTCAATAAAAGGAGAATTTCAGAAACAGAAGGCATATTTATTTACACATTTTTTTCAAGTCATTATTTTTCCTGACATAAATCTGAAAGATAAGTTTTAAACTCAAGGGATACACCTCAATTAGCAAATAACACGGTACAATAAGAGTAACTGCGTAACAGTGAAACAGCAGCACTGAGGGACCAGTGCCCATACTATGCACATCTTGAGGGTTTTACTAATTCTAGTTTGTACCACGTATCTCTAGTCTGGTCCCCTGAGTTAATATGAATTTACAGCTACAGACTCTCAGGCGTTTTTCTAAGGAGCATCTTCCAGTCTGGTTTCATCCAAACAGGATCCAGTTTGGTGCCTGGGCCTGCAGTGCCATAAATGCAGACAACCAGGAGGTTCAGTACAATAGTAAACTCCCAAGATGAACTAAAACACTAATGGAGACACACCTCTACTCATTCGTTATCCAGCTGCTGATGGTTACTGGCATGAGAAAAGACTCTTGTTCTAATATAGTGACAAACCAGGTTACGGTGCTTTTTCCCCTTTCTTATCTGCACTTCAACTTTATTGCCATTTTAATCTAGGCTTTATTCTTTAATACGGAGCATCAGTGATCATATAATATATAGCTACCAATCATACATCATCACTTAACCAGGAAAAACAGCCTTAAAACAATCCAAAGATTGTTGTTTTAAATAACATAAACTACATTTTTCTTCCTTCTTTCCTCCTCAAGGATAGACTATTGCTACTACAACACAAAAATAGTGCCTTAGACCTCCAAAGTTCAATACTTTAAATTTATGCTTCTTAGAGTACAAAAACCAGCTAAACACGAGTTCTACTCTTCAGAGCTTATATAATTGTAGTGAACGCAACCTCTAAACACAAAGTATGATTTAAATTATCTTTAGATCTACCTCAGTTGTCCCAAGATGCTTTAGCAGTCCCCATCCTGTAAGCCCCTAGCAGGCAGCTCTCCCCAGCCCACCCAGGGACACCACACTCCAAGTGCCTGTCAAGCAGCCCTCACCCCAGCTGTGGAAGGACACACAGAGCTATTGCTGTCTAATCAAACAGGTCTCAAAGTAAAACATCCCTTACATGCTCAGCTGGTAACTCACCACTGGCTCCCCATCAGATGATGCTGTGGACTGGAAATGTGGAAGCAACAGCAACAGGAATGCGAGTAAATCCTGTTCCTGCACGTTTCGACACAACCCTGTTCCGCAATGCGAACAAAGGCTTGTGCTTATTCAGGCTACAAATAACTTTAATCACCTTGTTTCGTCTAAAACTAGGGTATGGATTCCTCTCTCCGGAGATTAATCTTCCTGCTGCTTGTCAGACAGGAGAGATTTGAACTAGGGCTTTAAGTCAAAAGCACAGCTAGCATTTGCAGTCGCGCAGACCTAACCATGTATCAAAATTTCTGTTCCTGTTCCAACATCACATTATAAAAAGAAAACTTTTATTTCATTTACGGACAATATATAAAACACCACTCCAAATTGTTTCAATTTCACTGAAAAATACCATTAAAAATATCCTCAAGGGGAGTGAAAAAGGCTCACATACAGAAGCTTGAAGTTCCCAAATACAAGATTGGTGCAATGTTAACTCTTGCCCACAAAACCACAGATACCACCACCAAAAAAACTCAAGTAAAGCTCCCTCATCCCTCTGCCAGGACAAGAGTTACCCAGGACAAAAGTCCCATTTCCCATTTCTTGGTACTCTTCTCCCCAACTCAGGCAGTACCAGTCCTAGCAACAACAGAAAAATATCTCTGCCAACATGTATGATCTGTACTTCTAAGAAATTCTTTATTGACAGGGTGGGGAGGTGCTGAAACAGGTTGCCCAGAGATTCGTGGATGCCCCATCCTGGAAGTGTGGCTTTCAACAACCTGGTCTAGTGAAACATGTCCCTGACTACAGCAGGGGGGTTGGAACTACACGAGCTTTAAGGTTCCTTCCAACCCAAACCATTCTGTGCTTCTGTGTGAAAAATTAATAAAGTCTGCAAGAACTTTGAATTACAAGTAGACTCAAGGAGCATACAATCCTTTTGTAGACATAAAAGTTTCGCTTTTAAAGTTTTGCTTTTAAAAGCAAAATATTTGATACAGCAGTACAAGAAAATCCAAAACATTAAGCATATTTTCACAATGATTTAGGTTTAAAACTCAGACCTCCCCAAACCCAATGTTTTTTCCATAGCTTGGAAAATTTTTTTCAGCAGGTTTTATCATCTTCTCAACTGATATTACCTGCAACAGTTAAAAAAAAAAAAAAAAAAAAAAAAACTTTTTAAAAAAAATTTAAAAAAACA